>QGMI01000623.1:0-23427 GCA_007821535.1 Lachnellula occidentalis
TCCAGCATCCTCCTCTCCCCTATCTGCGCCGCCCCAAGAAACCCCACATCCCCAGGATAGACAGCCAGCCCCTCCTCACCACCAAACACATACATATCCCCGTCCCCATTTCCATCGCCCCTCCACCTCCATCTAAACCTCCATGCACAGCTACATTCCCCCAACCCATTAACTCCATGCAGCACCACGCACAACCCCTCCACCTCCTGCTCAGCTATCCTGTCTGCGCGGAGAGCAAACACGTTGCTGTGCGCGAGGAAGATGATCCAGTGTGTGGGGATGCTGTTTAGGAGGAGCCGGCCGAGGGGGATGCCGGTGGCTGTTTGTTGTGCAGGTTTTGGTTGAGGGGGTGTATAGATTTAGGTGTCGAAGGAGAGGTTTATGTGCGCGGGGTGAGGGTGAATATGGGTGTAAGTGTAAGGTGGAGGGATCGTTGAGGGAGTCTAGAGGGAGGGGAGTGAGGGATACGTCGTAGGTGATAGATGGAGTAGAGCCGCGGCCGAGACGCAGGAGTGTAGGGCCGTAGATGGAGAAGTTTTTGAGTGGGTGGGAGAGGATAATGATGTCTGGGCTGCTTTGAAGAGGCGTAGGACTGGATTCTTTGCGCTATAGTGGTAGCACTAGGTATTGAGAGGTCATTGGGGAGTATGGTGGGCTGGGGCTGGTGGCAGGCCCGTCAGGGGTGTAGCGGGTGGTGTGTATAGAGCTTTGCCGTTCATGATATCAGACATGGCTGTGACTCTTCTGATCGAGAGGCAGTAGGAAGGGAAAAAGAGAACTTGGGTGTCCCAGTTGAAGAAGCTGGTTGGAACTTTTCGTGCGCAATATTGTTTGTAGAGTTTGACTACGAAATTCTACCCCCAAGATCAGTCCAAACCAGGTGAATGGGAGTTGGTCTTTAGGAGTAAATCGATTGCTTGGGGGCTCACTTATGGCTTGTGAAAGCCAAGTATTGACTTCAAGACGCACTTAGGGACGTCAAAACCGTCAAATCTTTCAGTCGAGCCACAATAGCCCGTCCTACAACTTTGCAATACAGCTAGAAATCCGTGGTTCTGTCACCTTTTCATGGCCCTTTCCTGCTCAATTGCTTCTACGTGATAGCTTTCGCGCCTTCAGATCCAAGCCTTACAGGACTTTCTATAAATAGTATCATTTGATGCAATCCATTCATCCAACCGTCCTTGCAGTGGAAAGGGAGGCTGTGGTATTCCGTCAGCATTGCACCATATTGACTCCATCGTTGGATTTCGATCTGGATCTGTTTCAAGTGTCATTTCGACTACAGGTGCATCGGCAAAGGTGACAGCTGTAGGCTTCTCGAGAGAGATCGTGATTTGAGGATGCAACCTGAAATTAAACAGTCGTATGACAAAGTACTTCGTAATCCTCTCGCCTAAATGCATAGCAAGAGCTTCCAAAGTCTGGAATGAAGACTCTTCGATCGTCTATCGCACTTTCAGCTCGTGCAGATGTAACATTCATGGTAACTTACCTTGACCACAATCTCTTCCAGCATATGATAGTGGTGAGATGCACCGGGACGTTCGATGCCATCTATCTTGACAGTTGCCACAACAAGCTGCCTGGAGAGCCGCTCGTTCGGGTTGACACCAATCAATGTGGGGATCTTGAGGTCGTGAATAGTCAAGATAAGAGCTTTCTCGATATACTCGAGGCCTTCTCGAGAGTGATGGTACAGTGTTAAATCGGTCAAACTGACGCCTTCGCCTAGAAGCGATGCTTTGGGTAACATGACTTTGATTTCTAGGACCTTCACGATTGACGTAGGGAGAATTGCAGGAGCTGGCGTAGAGGCGCTGCTAGCAGCTTTGCCACGAGTTAGTCCATCTTCGATCTCCAGAGCGAGACTGGACAAAGTATTCGGGCTCTTCTCTTCTGGGGTCTCCGAGAAGAGCTTGCAAGAGTCCAATATTGTCTTACTCAGAGTTCCGTAGTGGACCGTACTTCCCGTGACGGCGTCTTCATTCGAGGCCGATTGGAAGGGCTCTCGGAGAGAAACAGAAGCAGATATCAGAACAGGTTGAGCTTTCCCTTCCCTTCCCCACGCGTCTCTACCGACCACGAGGGACGTCTGCAGGTTTCTGACGCGGATTATTGAGTGTGGTTTTCCCGCATGTTGGATCAGGTCCCAAGAAGGGCCTACAAATTCCTGCATATTGGCCAAGATTTGGGGGAAACGGCAGTTTCAGGCCAGTCGTCGTAATAAGGTAGTTGGCTGATTCGATGGAGAAGACGGCAGATTTAGGCCAGTCGTTGTAATTAGGTAGTTGGCTGACTTGATGGTGAAGACATGTGGAGAGCTCAAGGATGGATGGTCAAGAAAATGTCTTTCGCTTGTACCACCTGATAAGGCCCATATTGGCAAACACAATCTGATACAATCTGACTACAATCTGACTACAATCTCAACTCTAGATTGTCTTTGCCAATCGATGTCTCCAATCTAAGAAGTGATACAATCTGCATCTACAATCAAGACGTAACAAGCTCAAAAACGAGTTTGTGCTCTTGAACAATCTGAATCAGCCTGCAAGAAACACCCTTTTATACTCTATTCTAAGATAAGTTACTAATAAAAAATAAAAATAAAAATGATAACCATTTGATTAATATATGATTATTGTCTAACATATGATTTTATATAATAGGGACTAGAATTAGCAGTTGAGTTTAGATATGTATCACTTAGGCTGTAATTGAGAGTGCTGGTGCATACCTAGTGGGGATACCTTCAATTTTGGCGCATTTTCTTGTGCTTGGCTTAGTCAGCTGCACGTGAGAAGCCCATATTTCCTAATCTACAATCAGATGCGCTCTCTAATAATCTAGGGCCAGATTGTATCTGATTGAAGACTGCAATTGAGAACATGGCCGTGAACTGCAGCTGGTAATAAAATATAGAAGTGGCCCTCTCAGATTGTGTTTGCCAATATGTGCTCAATCACATGATATCACAATTGTTATAGATCTCAGTTTCCAATCTTTGGAGTCACTCCTATGAAGTATAATGCTTTAGGTCTCTTCGAAATCTATTACATTCGTCTTCATTCTTATCAGTTGGGGATAGGCTACAGATTTGAAACACATGTCAGTTCGTGACATGCCCCTATTCTCGTTCGTTCTGGTGGTTCGCTTAATATATCATCTAAAGTTTATCTATTATTCATTATATCTTTTGCTCGGACCAAGAGCGCATCTTCTGATGATGATTAACTTTCAGTATCGAATTATTTCTGGTCTTCGCTTTTAGACTCCTGAATCCTGTACTCGTATATGATGACTCTAAGAACAGAACTAACACTATGCATATTCCTACTTCAATTCCCCGACAAGCTGGTTATATATTAATTTCGAATGTAAATACATAAGGTATATACAAAATACAAGGTATCGCATTACCATCCCAAATCCTATGCCCAGAAGTTTTGCCGCAACCTACATAAAATATAACTCCATGCTTACTATGCCAAACAGATCTCCCCCTTTCCTAATTTCCAGATGCATACTTTTTAGCAGTATAAGATAGGTTAAAGACGCTCCGGGCTCTCCGCGCCTGGCATAATGACCTCGCTAGCAGTCTCAGCCTCATGCTCCAGCCGTAACCTCTCAAACCTATATGCCTTCACGCCCACAAAAACACAGAGCGCAATACCCACCACCAACGCACCGCCTAGCAGAATAAGGTTAACAGGGAGTGGATCCCCATTGAATACTTTATGCAGCAGCGCATCTAGGCCGCTTTGGCTGAAATTGAACAGACCAGCAAGGCAGATGATGAGTCCGTAGACTGTGCCAAAGGTGCGGAAGCCAAAGACTTTGGCCGAGTAGTCAGATACTGCGGTGTAGTAGAAGGGTCGATAGAGGACGAAGAGTGATATGTTGGCGTATGCTGCCCATGTATATGGTAAGCAGCCTAGTACGCCGATAGCAGTAGCAATTGTTACGAGAGCGCTGAGGACAAAGAATGTGCTCGTGTTGTCCAATACCAAGCCGATGAATGGGATAGAGAGGATTCCTCCGAGCGGAAGAGCAACGTCGAAGAAGGTGTTGATTTCTACTGCTTTCTCGTAGGATGAAAGCAGATATTCGTATTGAGGCCGGATGGTCGCAACGAAGAAATTGATGCGGGTCATTTGAATCATGGTGAAAAGGGTGATGAGAAGAAACCAGGGTGAGAGAATCTGTTGCGTTACAGTCTTTCCGTGCATTGCACCCCAAACACCAGAAATTGCATTCTTGCGCTCCTCCTGCTGGATTTGCTTTCCTCCGGATTTTGAGCCTAGAAGATCTGTGATCTCGGAAACGACAGATTGGCGACCCTGGCGTCTTTCGTCTTGCAGAAGAGCTGTTTGTTCGTCCACTTGGTCATCGTAGTTGGTATCTGCATCTTCGACCTGTTTTACAAGCTCGCCGACGGTTTTGTAGGAAGCCTTAGGCATGAGGAAGATTTGGACAATGAGAATTAGGAGCGGAACAACCAGGTAGGCCAAAAAGAATTTCTTCGGCCAAAAGGAGCCGTTGCTCCACTGGTAGATCATGCGATAAACCAAGAATACTGCTGACGACGAGTCAAAGGCTCCAGTGAGAAGTGCCAGGATAAGTCCAGAGTGTTTGGGAAACGTATTCGAAAGTTGAAATGAGGAAATGAACACAAATGGCCCTCCCAATGCCAAGAATAGATAACCAGGAATATAAGCATCGAACTTTGCTTCCGACGCAAAAGCAAAGAGCACAGCTCCAATCGCAAGCAAAAAACTCCCAATGATTCCACAAACTCGAGGTCCGAGAGTATCCAGAATTGCTCCAATGGGCAGAGCTGCAACATTTGTGCCCACAGCTGCGACCGTGAACATCAAGTTCAGGTGTATTTCCTGGTCGTAGCATGTCCGTACACCTTCTTCCAATTCTTCTTTCGTGCATAGGTTTCGATATACGTGTTCGCGGATCAGGACGGGCTTGAGTGCTGCGTAGCCAAAGACGATTCCGGCGGCGAAGAGACAGTAGATTACTGCGGTGAAGACTTGTACTATGGGAGTAGTATTGTTAGTATTTGTGCATCTATTACAACTTCCCACCTAATGAAAAGAAAACCCCCAGTGAAAAGACTCACGAATCCTCTTGCTCTTAGGCACCTCGAAAGCTCCAATAGCCTGTACATTTTCTTCCACAGCAGGCGCGACCCATGATCCAGGTATCGGACTGAAGCTCAGCTTGCGGTCTCTGGGCGAATGAGAGCTCGTGGGCGATCTCCCCCTCTCCGGAGACAGCGTCTCATTGGAAGTAACCCTCTGTAACAGTGACATGCTCCTGACGATTCGCTATTGAAGAGTGTGACGGTAGTTGTAGAGTGCTTGTGAGGAATATTTAAATGCAACCCTCCACAAGGGACCGTACCGCACCTATAGAAGAACTACTACTCCACTAGGTAGTGGCGGGGTAATGGCGTCACTGCTCGTCTCGCTGAGAGTCAAACCAACAGCAAGCGAACAGCACTAAAGTGAGCAATTGGTAGATGAAAGAAAACACAGGATGTGTAGAGCAGGAGAAGAGACTTTAAGTAGAAATGAAAACCTGGAGGTCCATCTTCAGCTGTCGAGTATTCCATAAGTCCAAAGGCAAAGACAAAGATCTGCTCTTCTCTGCCGCTAGCGGGGAGCAAAAAAGAAAGCCGGTCGTGCAGTGCAGTAGCGTCTTCCCAAATGACAGCCATCGGCGGGCCGCGCCAGATCAGACTGATAATTTTTCATTCGATACTTGCCTTGTATAATAGATTTGGTGGACTATTAATTGCTTTTCGGGCGCTTCCGTTACATATGAACACTGGTAGACTGTGGGGCCTTCTTTTAGTTCCGAGTTGCTTTTGAAGAGATTTCAGTTACAAGTTCACGTTCTGAACATTGATGCATGTTGAGATAAGGCAGTTGAACTGGATCCGGAAAAATTATCGTTGGACTTTCTTTAAAGGCCTTGAATATATGTTCATTATCTCTGAAATTCAAGGTTCTGGCCATACCATGAGTTCCAAACACTGGCTATCTAGGTCAGCTCATCAATTACAAACCTTACTAACCCCTTGAGACCAAAGGAGTCTGGTTTATATAATCGTCAAATTCGCCAAAATCTCCTCAAGTGCCTGTTGTCTATAAACGCCAGAATACATTAATCTCGAGAAGCTCTCTTGCTGGAGAGTAAGACAAACACCTCGTCGTGCATGCAGAATGAAACGACGGCCTCAACCCGAAAATCCGTCGAAACCTGCTCCATTGCCAGAGTCCATGAATTGCCCCAAGAAAGAATCATCATATCCGAAGTCTCCCACGCCGAGCGACATGCCGATGGCTTGCTCAAAGTTATCACCCATGGTGTAACCGATATCCATACCTAAGCTTGGATCGAAATTTGGAGGCATTGCCATGTAGCCTTGTGCCATGTTTAACTGGTTCATATCGAAGCCGTGGCCCGGTTGCTGCCATTCATTGACACCTCCGGGATACTGGCTAACATTATCAGCCTGGCCTCTTGAATTGCCGGTTGCAACTTCACTAAGGAGTTGAAGTGGCGTATTCGCAGGGCTGAAAGGTTGTTGGCCATTTTTTTGCGTCCCTTGTCCTTTCTGGCGAGGGATATTATCACCTGATGTTTCTGCAACCGTTCCTGTCAAGAGGGTAGAGGTCGAGCCAGGAGGCGACGAAAGATGCGCAACTTTGCCTTCTCTTTGGCGATGAAACCAGGTCTTCAACATGATGAGAACCATGAAGAATTTGGCAGCAGGTCGGGACTTCTCGTCCGCCGCAGCGGCTCTAAAAATCTCAACCAAATCATCCAAATACTGTTCAACCTTCATGTTGTCTTTGTCAATTACCTTTCCTAGTTCAGAGTTGGGCGCTGTTGCCGCGAAGTACATCTTGATAAGAACGACAACAGCATAGGCAACCCGGATAAAGTTGAAGATTGGGAGACACCGAATAGTTTCAACATCGAACCGAAGAAATGTCTCGAAGATACCATCAATGGCTGTCAAACAGCTAGATAATGCGCTGATCTGAACTGCGGTCAGAGCATCAGTTGCGTGATCGTTATCTCCGCGAAAGACTTCCTCTGTGAAGGGTGGTTTGAATTCGTCGACATTATGATCAACATGCAAAGCGACTTCATGCATATATAGATTGACGACATGATGAGCTATTTGTAACGGAGCTAGGCAAGGTTAGCAGGTTTTCATTTGATAAGCTTCGAAGAATGCATACGGAATCTAGCTTCATCCGGTATATGACTATGCCACTTCTCTAGGTCTCTCTCAAAGCCTTTCAGAGCAAATTGAACCTTCGAATCTGCAATGCTGACAACAGCTGTTGGGTCATCCATAGCAAACTGAGCACCAACTTCCTCAGCGATATGTTGATTGCGCACCCATTCACAAAGAAGTTTGTCGGAAGCAAGAGTATCGGGGGTTGTTTCAAAGAATTCTAGGCAATTATCCATGAAAGGCGCCCAACGGATCAAGTTTGGTCGACGAAGGCCCATGGAGGCGTTGCAACATAGGAAATAACAAACCATCCAAGACCGTCTTGCTTCTGGGCTTTCAGGGTCAGGATATGGTGTCCGCCGCCATGGATTGTCTCTCCACAGACCGCCAGCAAATTTTGTCTTATTGGCTTTTGACTTCTTGCCCATACCAATGTCAATTGCCATGACAGCAGCAATATGGATGAGTTGGTAGAATTTCAGCTCCTCGAAGTGTTCCGGGGGCCAATACCACAAAGTGCTAATGTGGAGGGCTTGTATCAACTCTAGAGTCTTCTCTCCATTGACAATGATGCGTTCTGCATAGATGTTCATGATCTCTTTTGTCAGGGTGCGTTGAAGCTCAGGAAAGTTCATACCAGAGCTGGAGGCAAGAATGGCGAGGAAAAGGGTAGGCTTCGTCTTACGAATTTCTGCTGACGTTGTACCCTCAGGGAAGACAACAGCAGGCATGTGCGGTGCCATGCGTTCGACATAGCATATGAACATTACATTTGCCATCTCGGAGGTCAAAAGGCCTCTATCCACCACATCTGCATATTCATGTGTCTGTGCCTTCTTCACTGGCATTGTTGCCCCTCCTAGCTCGCTAGCCGCGTACTGTTGTTTCCCTCCATCGGCTGGTGCCCTTGGTGTGGGCACAGGAGAATGGGGGAAATCGCGGCTGTCTGCATGCTTGCGCTTCTGCCCAGCCATGACCATCGGAGGAGCAGATGATTTTCTCGTCTCGAACTCTGGCGCCTTGGAGTATGGAGACCATTCGTTTGAGTTCGTTCGAGCCTCCGGGCGACTCGCAAACGGGGAGGTGTAACCGCCATTGGTGACTTGTTGATATGGATTTGGCCGGGCTTGGTGGAAGCTCCCTTGGTTCTCATCGGCCTCATTATTCCGAGCGGACTTTGCTTTCAGCGACTCGGTCAACGCATCGATTTTCTTCTCGAGTTCTGCAACGCGACTGTCCGTCTTCTTCTGTCTCTTGCGACTCGGAACAGTGATGATGCATGTACGGCCAGCTTTTGCGCACCTCTTGCAGTCACCATGAGGATTGTTGGGATCTAGCTCGCACCTTCCAGCAATTAGCAATTAGCAATGATTATGGCGACTGGATCGAGCAGTAACCTACCGGACTTTCAACCCACGACATGCCTCACAGGCGCGCGATCGCTTGGGGTCGTCAGGTCCCCCATCGTGGTCTGATCCTGCATTTTCACCTGACTGAGGGGTCTGGGGAAGATAAGAGATTGGACGAGGTGATGGTTGGAAAGCCGCAGGATACTGTTGATGCGGTGGGCCGGTTGCAGCAGATCTCGAAGGTGGAGGATGAGCTGCAATTGGAGTTGGGAGGTTTGCCACGCGCTGCGCAAACGCACCTGCTGAAGCAGCGGTGTCTCTGAGCCTTGGGTCGATTGGATTCGAATTAGATGAAGCTGAAGCCGAAGCCATCGTCACCAGCACGCACGAGTAAATATTTGTATCCGGTACTTTTCTTTCCGTCGCAAGTCGGGGAGTTTTCGACGCCGGGACCGATGTTGGGTGTTTGCCTGTGGCTGAAATCTCGCGGTTGGGTTGGGAAGTTGCGGAGTAGCGTGCTCTCTTGAACTAGGCCACCTTAGGTACGATAGGATGGAACCCTTTTATTAACTTGCAGAGTGTTATAATTTTCATGTCACATTATTCAAAACCATAGAAAAGTGAATCAATCCGCCTTATAATAATCAGGTTTGCAGCAAGAGCAATCGCCAGGCCTTCAAAACAAAGATACTCACTTCACTTGTTCACACATGCTACCAGAAACCCCCTCTTACAACATCACCACTGAGACCTTTGACGATCTCTTACAGCTATGCTGGCCACGTCAAGAATGTTCGAGCTGTTTGGACCAAGCTCCTTGTAGTTGGTGCCCATCAGTAAGCTCCACGTATCCCAGTCAGAGCAAATACTAATCATACTCGAGTCTTCGACCTGTGTCCCAAATACCTTCAAGATACCTATACTTGCACCAATACACAGTCCAGACATCTGTCCGCTTTGGTCAGAAAGGTGGGAGCTCAGGACTCGGCCTTTCGGCTGTCATGTCTCGACTATTACATTCTTCACGTGTATTATTTCCGTGTTGGCTACCTTTCTAGCTGTTGGATTCATTGTGGTTGGTTTCAAGGTAGGATGGAGAATCCAGGCAAACTGGAAGACTAGGTCAGAAGGCTGGTGGAAGGTATGGAGTCGCTACCAGCCAGGATGGTGGAGAGGCTGGAGACTCAAGTTGGTAGATATCAAGGATGCGGAGGCAGAGAGACCATTACTCAGTCATGGATGACAGGTATATATCTTACTTCCTGCTATACCCTACTAGAACAGGTGGATATTCGCCGAGTTCTTTCGCGCCACAGAGTGTAAGTTTTTACTGTGCGGAGTAATTTCTTATACCCTATAAGCCGTTGAAGATTACATTTGCTGTTTGAAATTGATGGAAAGGGAAGACCCAGAGAGGAGTGAAGACAACACCTACAGCAATTTTGGACTACTGGAACTTTCGAGTCTATCTCTTTTCCTTGCATAAAGTCCACGGCACCGCGCATTAGTACAATGCATAGACTCTGCTCGGCTTTTGAGCTTGTTTTGCATACGGGGCTATCGTAGCTGTCAAAAATGGAGGTGTTGATTCGTGTTGCATTTCTATATATATATCTGTGGCGGCGGGCCTTGGTTAGTATTCACCAAACTTATCCCAACAAATATTTTTGTTGCACGTCGCCCTCAAAGTCCGATAATATCTTCGGTGTTAAGATGAAGTTTTGTTGCAATAGAAGCATCTCGGTGTTAGGACATGTCTCTCTGTTTTCGGCGTTAAGTTCAGGTCTGACCTCTTCGGCAAACTGGTCTACAAGTCAGCCCATGCAAGTACGAAGTAACATGAGATTGTTGTGAGTGGGGAAACGGGGTTTCTATCATGGAAGTGACACAGTAAGTTGTTAGTCACAGTGCCCTGTGCTGTATAGTGTGGCAAGGAAGATGCACGGCCTATTCTGGTTCATTCGTGCAAGACCTACTTAGACGGTGAGGGCATTCAACCGCACGGCTCAGTGTGGAGTTCAAGTGTTTTATGATCAGACAATATGGTGCTCTCCAACATGGAATGGCTTTTAGAGCTGTAGAAACAAAAGGTGCTGGACACTGATTAAATTTCGTATACTTGAAGTTTTGCTGAGACGTCTCATATACCATAGAATTTCAGATTGGGTCATCAGCAGGTTTCAACGTGAGAGCGAGCGCTGGGTTGCACCTCATCTAAGTACTAAAAGAGCATGGTGAGAATTTTTATAAAGTACGCTTTGCGAAATTCCGAGGATATTTTGATCGTGACAATGGGAATTAAAAAGGGCTAATCTTGAAGTCTTACGCCACAGCGATGACCGCAGACCACCAGAAGATATCTTCTGTAAAGAAGGAGAGTATCATTCGCTATCAATGGCTGAATATGAGGCTCTTACAGCTTGTCCTGTTCGACTCAATCTGGGATGATGCTGGCACTTGGGCTTGGTGATTCGGTACTCCGTACGGAAAGGTTTCGTCGCTCCCCGACGCCACGATCCTTGCTACAGAAACGATCCATCATTTTGCGACATGCAACAAAAGCCGAATCGGGCATGAAAGATTTGAGACTGGACGTAGCACCAATCTTGAACCATCCTCATGGGACTGGAATCTTTCGCACAGTCTCGCTTGAGGTATTTCGTAGGTCGGCATTTAAACATCAAAGGCATAGATGGAAACGAGTAGACACTTACTTGTATGCTTGTATGCTTGAGCGAGAAAGTCATAATAGCTTCAACCCTTGGGTGAAGTTAAAGGGGCGGTGAACACCAAGCGAACCCCCACGTGTCTCCGAAGGTTCACAGTGGGGTTGTACAGTACAAGCAAGCGCGTGTCAGGGTTTGTTTTTATACTTCAAACCTTGAACTCGAGTCTCGAGTACAAAGCTAGAAGAAGGCATGCATAGCAACGGGACGAACAGAAATAGTGCATCAGAAAAAATCAATAATCAGGGTATTATCAGCCTCAAGTTTGTTTGGAGGTATGGGGGCTTTTGGGTGGATCTGCGAAGCCCCGCCCCCTTTCAAAAGAGCATTATGAGTGCCGGGGAGAAACTATGAAACAAGCTCTACGTGGATGAAATAAATAGCCGAATAATGTTCTAGAGTTTTAGTACATTATTCGGCCACTTATTTCATCCACGGAGAGAACAAGTTAGATAAGTTATACTGTACGGTATGTCGGTTTCTCAGCCCCAACGGAGTGTCCAAACAAAAGAGGCAATTGTTGAATACGGACAGCCATGCGCCACCGTTGAGTTTAGTTGAGCCTTCGTGGCGTCGGTTGTGCAGAGCAGTTGAGGTCGAAGAGAAGGGAAGGACGAAAATGGATAGGATAAGGGAGGAGCTAACGGCGGGAAATTGGGCCCGAGTCCCCTTTAGGGCTTGTACCCAGCCTCGACTCGACGGATCAATTTCTGGTTCACAAGCCACGTTTTGAGAGATGGGATAAAAGCTCGTCTGCTCGACATTCATCTGCTCTTTTCCTCCAGCATATTGACCTTCCGTGAAGCTTCAATCAATTCATTCTAGGTACCTACGTAAGTCCCAATCCTTTGCCGCATATACAGTTACGTCAACCAGAAACGGCTAATGCAAGCTTCCCCCCCTTTCAGGAAGCTACAAGTACCTACCTACCTACCTATTTCTCCCATCCTCCCCCACAGGAACGGCAACAAAACACAACCTTCCCACTTCCCACCCAAGTACCACATATCGAAAGAAAGGACGAAATATATACACAATGGCCGCATTAAAGAGCGCGTTGCCCGCACATCTGAAGCCTTCTAGCCTGGCGCCAGGTGATGCGAACGCCGAGTTCGCCAGAAAGCATCATGGCAAGACACAATCGCACATGGTGAGTGAATCTCTTCCTGCCATTTTCCTTTTCTGCCCAGTTTTTGCAACATCAACCTGAGAGCGGTATCATACGACCTTATCCAGAGCAAGTACCTATGGCTTGTCCAACAACTCTATCATATTGGTATTCGGGCAGCAAGTAGTAACGAGCAGTTCCTCGAAACTCGTGGAAGGAAGGAAGGAAGGAACAAACGACCCACGGCGTTCATCACGTCATGGGCGATGTCTGTTTCTATCTGCCTGACATCTTAATACATTGGGACCGACCAGGAAAGAACCTTCTGCACCTCGAAGGCAAAGCTCTACCCCGATCCTTGGGATTTACATCTGCCATTCCTTCCGAACCCATCACTCAACACCCTGCCTTTTGCCTTTCTCCCACCATGACCATGGATGCTTCCAATCTTTCTGCCAGCACTTCTGCACCGTCTGCTCTGGAATTCAACCATGCTGAACATGATACGCCCACGCCGCTTCCAGTTCCCGAGCAACCAACGCTACAAGAAATCGCAAAGCTGATAGATGATGAACAGGCATTCGAGAATACCTCTACATCTGTAGCTGCAAGCCAGATGCGAAATGCCCTCAACAATCTCGCTGACACGGTCGAAGATCCCACCGAGAAAAAGGTATGTTCCCTTCAAAAACCGGTTCTTGAGCCCTAGCTAATAAAGTAAAGCTCTTCGAGACGGAAATGGACAACTTCTTTGCGCTTTTCCGCAGATACCTGAATGACAAGGCGAAGGGAAACCAACTGTAAGCTTGCAAGCTGCACCATTTCGACGCGAAAGGCTAATAGATAAGTAGTGACTGGGATCGCATTGCACCGCCAGCTACGAACCAAGTGGTTGATTACAACGAGCTGGCCAACTCCGAGTCTGTTTCTTTCCTGAGCAAACTCGCTGTTCTCAAGCTCAACGGTGGTCTCGGTACCTCTATGGGATGCGTTGGACCCAAGTCTGTCATCGAAGTTCGTGATGGCATGTCTTTCCTCGACCTTTCCGTCCGACAGATCGAATACCTCAACCGAACTTATGATGTCAATGTCCCCTTCGTTCTCATGAACTCTTTCAACACAGACGATGATACCCAGAACATCATCAAGAAATACGAGGGCCACAACATTGACATTATGACCTTCAACCAGTCCCGATACCCTAGAATCCTGAAAGATTCTCTGCTCCCAGCGCCAAAGACATTCAACTCTCCTATCTCTGACTGGTACCCTCCTGGACATGGAGATGTCTTCGAGTCCCTCTACAACTCGGGCATTCTTGAAAAGCTCATCGACCGAGGTGTTGAGATTCTCTTTCTTTCCAACGTGGACAACTTGGGCGCGGTCGTTGATCTCCGTATTCTCCAGCATATGGTCGAGACCAAGGCGGAATACATCATGGAATTGACCGACAAGACCAAGGCCGATGTGAAGGGTGGAACCATCATTGACTACGAAGGATCTGTCCGTCTTCTCGAAATCGCTCAAGTGCCAAAAGAGCACACCAACGAATTCAAGTCCATCAAGAAGTTCAAGTATTTCAATACCAACAACATCTGGTTGAACCTGAAGGCTGTGAAGCGTATTGTAGAGAACAACGAGCTCGAGATGGAGATCATTCCTAACAACAAGTCTATTCCAGCTGACAAGAAGGGCGAGTCAGACGTTTCTATCGTCCAACTTGAGACCGCTGTCGGAGCTGCTATCCGTCATTTCCACAATGCTCATGGTGTCAATGTTCCTAGAAGGCGTTTCTTGCCAGTCAAAACTTGCTCTGACCTGATGCTTGTCAAGTCGGATCTGTATTCGCTGAAGCACGGCCAATTACAAATTGACCCCAACCGCTTCGGCCCAGCTCCTCTCATCAAGCTTGGCAACGACTTCAAGAAGGTCTCAGACTTCCAAAAGCGTATCGGCAGTATTCCCAGGATCATCGAGCTTGACCACTTGACCATCACTGGTGCAGTCAACCTTGGCCGAGGAGTCACTCTCAAGGGTACGGTTATCATTGTAGCAACAGAAGGCAGCACGATTGACATCCCTCCCGGATCGATTCTGGAAAATGTCGTGGTTCAAGGTTCCTTGAGACTGTTGGAGCATTAGATGATTGATACTTTGTAATCGATAGAGTGATGGATGGGTTTGCTTTCAGCATGCATGTGACCCGGCTGGGTTATGATTCAGTTAGTTTTCGGTGGTTCAACCATCTTAGGGGCATGAAGCTCGTGTACTACTCGATTTTTAATAGTCCGTTGCACTCAATAGAATAAATTGCGGAGGTTTACAGTTAAGTGCATTGTATACGTGATTGAACGATACATTCCCCCACTTACTCCATTGAGGAAAATCCCGCTTCCGGCGCCATCCATCTGTAAGAGCTTTCGAACAGATAGAACGACTATTTGATAGAAGGAACAACCGTCGTTCGTACAAACCACTTACTCAAAGTTCTCCCCTAAAATATTATAATCTACCTACCTATATACTGTTATAAATCTCAAGCCCAATAATCTCTACTCAAGTACCTTTCTCTTTTGCCTTACTCGAATAGTCACCGGAAGAAGCCGGCACTATTGCTATCTTATCGCCGGCGGGAGCTTAAAACACAAACACCGTGAGCCTTGTTCCATACCATCCATGCCATACTTCATTTGAGCAGCACCGTCTAAACTCTTGATTACTGCTTCTTGTCTGGTCTATATTGCGTTGCCTCGATGTTTCTTGCATAAGCATCCGAAAACGAGGGTGGTGGACGAGAACTGTGAGGGAAGAGTACCCCACGGAACGGCAGGTACAGTACACCGTACCGAAGACAAATAGGGCAACACAGAAGGGAGGGGTGAGTGATTTATGGCTTGTATGTCCAGTCTATCTACGTCCAATGGTTAGACGAGATCTCGATGCTGATCTGCTTGTCTTTCGTGGTAGTGTGGTGCAAACAAGCCGAGACCTGACTCGAGACTTGATCTTGAAGAAAACGAATCGAACAGACCTGGAAAACCGGATACATTTATCTGCATACTTCGGACATATAGAGAGAGATTGATATATTGGCTGAAGAAGATCAAGGAGGGTGCTTTTATTGTGAGGCAAGGGGCAAATCGAGACGACGACGAACCACATCCGTAAGGCTCCTTGAACGGGACTGGTGTGCTGGATACGGAACTGGATATCTTCTCTGTCTGCGAGGCGATTCAACAATCATACCGAGAAGAATAGTGGTGAATGAGGACTGGGGCTGAATCTGACTCTCTGCGTGGCTATTCAAAAACTGCAAACCTCAACCATCACCGATTTCCTTCCACCAGTGTCCAGGAGCATTTTTCGGTGTACTCTGCTACTTGCTAGTAATCCATACACCATAATCTTTATCATCTAAATCGAAATGGATAACCGACCTGGGTCAGATAAATATTCCGTGGCCATTCAGCACCGTCCAAATAGAGAGGAGCGGCCTCTACCGCCATATCCGGGGTCAAGTTCTTCTGAACACCCAAATTCCCAAGTGGAAGTGAGAGATGCTGCACTGTACGAGCGCTTTGTGACTGGGTCTCAGGGGGCTGTGAATGAATCTAGTCGAGAATATGCGCGGTGGAGGGAATCAGGATACCAAGGATCCCCGAGTAGCTATGCTGGTGGAAATTCAGAAGTCAATTTAGTTCCTGGAACACCGTCACCAGGTCTAGAATCAGGGAGTCGAGGCAGTTCTGCTTCTCAGCGAATAGGAGAAAAGCGCTCTCAGGCAAACGAGGCTGTAAATGACATGAGAGCGAACAGACCTTTCCAATTTGATGGACCTTCGAATCTTCGAAGAACATCTTCAACATCAGTAACAAGTTCGGCACGTTCAACAATGGCCCACCAGGGTAATGGGCCTTCTCCTGGGCTAGATGTATCGCTTCTTCCTCACACACCAAGCCAGAATCGACGTCGACGTGCGGCTGCTGAAGGATCAGAGGTCGTTGCACCTAGATGGCAGCCAGATGCTGAGACTACGTTTTGTCCCATTTGTAGGACACAGTTCAGTATGACCCCCTTGGAGAATGCTCTATGATTCACCTACTTATCATTAAATTAGGCTTCTTTGTCCGAAAACATCATTGCCGGTATGTATTCACATTGCGTTTGCTGGATTAGATGAATCCTCAGCAGTAGTTCATGAAGATCATTTGTTAACACTATCCCGTAGGAAATGTGGAAGAGTGGTTTGTAACTCGTGTTCTCCACACCGCATCACCATCCCGTATCAATACATTGTCCAGCCACCGACCGAAGGTGCAGCCATGGGGTCGTGTGTTAGTTTTTCTCGGCCATCTACCGATGCTGCTCGAGCTGGAAGTTCTGGGGAAGTTCCGACTCTGGGTGGAGGAGAACGGGTTAGACTATGCAATCCGTGTGTTCCGGATCCCAACATCGCTCCTCCCCAGCCGGCCTTCCACGACCCTGCACAACTCTATTTTTCCTCACCGAATCGACAGGGTCGCTCGGCCAGTGCGACATCCCCTTCTTATGTCCAGTCTCAGCGGCAACCAAATAACCTAGAAACATTCCACGAGGCTCTTCGAAATACCGCCCGAGTACCCCGAGAGCCTAGTATCCTTAGTTCTGCTAGTATTCAATACGGTAGCTATAACGATCAGAATTACAGGAACAGGACACAAGAGTCATGGGATGTTAGATCTCGGAGCAGCACAGTACGTTCTCCTTCCATCCCACTCATTGGTCTGCAAACTTGGCCATTCCACCTACTGACTTCATAGCAGATCGGCGGCACTACGCGTGATCCCACCAACATGGTGAGCACTCAACTTTTTAATGATATTTTCAACAGGGTTTCCCCCTAAACCCCTCTCTTTCCCCTGACTACAAATGGCAAAATCTAACGCATAGATCAGGGCAATCGGTGGAGCACGGCAGGTCCTTCACAACAGCAACCCCCCGGGAACCAGGCAGGTATGTTGCTACAATCTTCAGCACATGCAAACGCAGCCACACCACCCGCACCGCCGCAAAGAGCCCTAGCACAGCAGCGAATCCCCGAAGCGGACTTATGTTGGATCTGCCATCGCCGACTACCATCCAGCAGTGTCCCAAACGCCGAAGACCTACGGGACGCCCACGTTAATCAGTGTATTATCAACGCTTCTTCGCTAGGGGCCACAGGCACACCGACTCCCACTCAAAACGCGCAGAATATACCAAGTTCAGCGGCAAATGCGAATGCAGCATCGCCCGCAGAGATTTTTCCCGCATACCGCCCGTCCGGCCTATTCCATTACACAGCAACAGAGAAAGACTGTGTGGATGACGCCGAGTGCACCATCTGCTTTGAGGATTACGAGGTTGGGCAGGATATGGCAAGGTTGGAGTGTTTCTGTAGGTTCCATCTGAAGTGCATCAAGGAGTGGTGGGAGAAGAAACATGGTCAGTGCCCATTGCATCCAAACTAGTGGTGAGGATCGGTTAGCCTGGGTCGGGTCGTTTCATAGGATATTCGCATTACTTTGGAAGTATGCTGCATTGATTCATTGTTTGGAGTTGGGTTTTCCGTTACAGACAGGAGTTCGTTACTACATAGATACCACTCGTTGATTACTGGGCCCGGCTAGGAATAGAAGATTATTTGATTCTCTCACGCTGGTTAGCCCTTTTGCAATAGAGTTGCTAGGGGGAAAGATTGTTCACCTTATTCTCTTCTGATATTCAAGTAAAATGTAAATGTTGAATTTATGTATAACTCAAAATAGCTACATCAATTTAATCAATCCATCTACTTTGTACAGATCCAAATCATTCTCCATGCCCTCTATCAGCAACTACTACTATCTACCTTAGTCAGATAGATCCTCGGATGAGAAATATGCCTAATCAGGTTTGCCGATATGACTTACAGAGCTTCGTTTAGGCAACGAACGCTCGCTCATTCAGGGGTAATGAATGCTTTTGTGCCATAGAACGTTGAGATTAGACAGACATTTTCGAAGCGCGAGCGATTTAATGAATTAACGGAGTTTGGTTCGAATCTTGGAGTATAGATTGATATGAGATGAATGATGAGGATGGACTATCATAGGCCTTGAATAATGCTAAAGGGGAACTGTACTAATTACCAACCACAGCCCCTATCGTAGTCGCTTGACGAGGATAATAGGAACAAGGAACGAGATGAATAGATCACAGATGAGTAGAGGTACTGTAGATATGTTTTACGAGTTTATTTATTCTTCCTGAAGCAAAGTCCTGTCACCGACTAGCACTAGGGCCCTTCGGTGCATCTCTGACCAGCAACTTTATTTTACCGCTGCCCACTTCGTGACCTTGATTAAGGATATCAACCTCTTCCTTTGCCTCTGGCTCGGTGGAGACGCCCTGTCTGCTAAGAGTCTTGTCCCACGATCTAGCATCAATGCCCAGAATACCACCCACATTGTTCCTGTCTCCCGGAACAGAAAACTCACGGTAAGCATAGCGCCACTCGTTGAGGAAGTTGCGGATTGCTTTGCCGACTTTGTCCTTGCCGTTTTTGCTGTGGTGGCCTGTGCCCGTGATGGCATAGACAGGCCTTATCTCTTTCTGGGATTCGAGGAGCACTCGTTCTAAGTATTCGACAGCTTCTTCTGGATGTAGACCATGAAGATCGACGTAAAGCTCGGTGCTTGAGGAGCTGTGCTTATTCCGCTCTTCGTAGAGCTCACGGGCAGCTTCTCGGTGAGCTTTTCGCATAAGATCGTTTTCACTTTGACCCCTGAGACTGAGAGCCTTAGCAGCACGAGCATCATTACGATTCCACGCCTGGGCAGCACTAGTTTGAGTTAGTGATGAATTGTTAGACGACACACAAGGGCAAATCTACCTTTGTAAGAACTTATTCCTCAAGCCACCATGCTTAATAGCATCCTGTCTGGCTTTGAGGTATGATTTGTTGGCTCTTTCGCCAGTTTCCAGCCAAGGAACATGTTGCGGACTTGGAATCGCCTGAGCCGCGACACTGTTCTCCCCATTTCGAATGCTTGTAGAGCTACCGTTTCTGCCTATCTTCCCGCCCTGTCTCAAAAGACCAGGCCCTGGGGATGGAGACATTTTCACAACCTCAGCGAGAGAGCTGGGATGGATGTTTTCTTTGTGACCGTGGCCATGGCCACCCCTCTTTCCATGGTGCTTCTTGCCACCTTTTGCAGCAACGGCGCTAAGCGATGGGAAGGCTTCAGTGTCATCAAGAGAAGGAGCCGCCGGCTCCCGTGCTCGGCTACTAGGTCGTGATCGTTGGCTGGATCCATCACTTGCGTATCCTTGCATTGCTTTAAAGCCAGGAGGAGGGGTGAAACTTCCTCCCTGATAATTACTGAAAGCGCTGGTGGAATTGAAGGAGTTTGGAAACTCCTGCATACCTTGCAAAGAAGGAAATGCATTGTAGTCTGTAAATTGGAAGCCTGGTGCAGCGGTAGTCTGAAGCGGAGGTGTACTGCTCTCCTCAAGAGCAAGTCGGTTCATAAAATGTGATGGATCATGTGAAAATATGCAAGTATCACCTGCAAGGCAGTTCCCCATGACCCAATATCTAGATTGATGAGCATGTGGTGCAGGCGAGTCAAGTTTGAGAAAGAAATCACTTACTTGCATATATGATTACTGAGATCATGGCTAAATCTGCAATCTGCCCTCAAACACTGGCCAGTGGACAACCAGAACCTACAGACGACACCGCTTCGCTGCTGTCCAGCTGGTGTGATTGGACGCGGTATTTCCGTAGCCATCGACTTTCCGATGAGAATAGCACTCTTTGCATCAGAGGACGGGACTGAAATAGTGGTGCCTTCTGTGAGTTGGGTTTCCATGAATGCATTGATAGTGGCACTTAGATCGTAACCATGGATAGCAAGAGCAGCCTCGATCTCGTCATCTGACTTTGAGGGACCCAGTATAGAGCGCAGCATATCGTATGGGCTCATATCCGTTTGTTGCGGCTGCATAAACTCGGCAGCAGCAGCATTCAGACCACTTTGGCCAGATGATGAAGGGGTAATGCTTCCGCCATCATCATTAACCAGCCAGTCGACATTGTCGCTTCCATAATCTCCATAGATATCTTGGGTAGGACCTGTATCGGTCGGAAACTCGTATGCGTTCAGACTGGGGCTGTGGGGAATTGCAGGGCTGGAAAAAGCAAGCCTTGGAGATGGGCGGGGAGACGTGAAGGGAGAAGCGTTGCCGGATATGTTTCTGTTGAAAGATTGTGGCATAAACCCAGGGGGAGCAAGAGGACTGACACCGAGACGAGGAGACGAGGATATCGGGGTGCTCCCGCGAGGGATTGGCCATGGCGCGGGCGATGGGCGACGTAAGACAGTATGCCGCAACGGCGGGGGCGACGAAGGATGCGTAGTCTGCTCCCTGTACCTCCAAAGCACACTCAGGACAGCATTCTCGAGTGGAGCTCCAACGAGGGTGGTTTCCTTCTTCAGCAACTCCTCCAGCCTGTCGGTCCTCTCTTCATCGTCAAGGGCAGCATCCGTCAGGAGCGGGAGACATATCTCGTACGTCGCGTCGGACAGCATGTTCGCAGATGTTGTGGGTATTGCAGAAGGTTATTAGGTTTGGTGTAAAGGGTTGAAAGTTGGATTAAATGAAAAATCAACGAAAGATAGCTGGTATGGATATCGAACTTGGTGGGCGACCGGAGGGAAGGTGCGAGCTGAAATGCAATAAGCAAATGGCGCGAGCTGAGCAACGGCGATGCACGACAACGGAAGGCACCAGGCTCTTACATCGTCGACTCGGAATGAGAAGTTATCATGGCCAGCGAGGGGAGTTGGAAGTAGAGTGAGGATAAGGGAGTAAGGAGGGAGAGGAGTCCCAATATCAAGGCGTGAGGTTCGGGTGCGGGCTCCGGTTTAAGTTCAGGGTGAGGCTGGGATCTGGCTGTCTGGGCTGCTGGGACAGGGACGGAAGGGCACCACTGAATGATCTGGGGAGAACACGCTACTGTACCGGTGTAGTGAGATATGATTGGCTGCAGTTTATGACTTCAAACCTCCCTGGATAGATGTAGAGCTAGAAATAAGGAATAAGCATACGGAGGTAAGCGTCTTTCAGAAGAAATAACTCTTTATATTACAAAGAACAGTCCAAGGTACAAGTCTAGCTGAATAAGCCTTTCCAGACTTCCCATGTTACCAAAGCCCAGTCATCGATCTACCGGTACTGTGCAAAAGAGCCGTCCAATGCCATGTCAAGTCCCAAGATCAGTGAGCACGCAAGAAAGTAACCTAGGTATTGGAAAGCACCTTCACCAAGGCTATACGAGCATAACTACCTAGTTATATTGGGGAACTGCTGGTTAGAGTTTTTCTCTACCAAAAGGTATAATGTCAGCGCACATGTCGTGCTTAGAAGATTATATACCTACATACCCATTTACAAAGGTGACTTTCTCACTACCTTCTTATGTCTTCCCAAGTACGTTACGCAAGTGAAAACTTAATCGCATCGCTACAGCTTTCTTATAATCCCTCGATCTTTCTCTTCTTGACATGCCTAGTAGGTACCTTGGAAATATTGTTTTCTCATTAGATGCATATACACGTGACTTGCTCAATACTGTCAAGGCCTGTTTCAAAATACTCTAGATAGGTGACTACCTAGATACTGTACCGCTCCCTGATATATATTTCGAAGTGCGGCTCTTACTTCCATCCTTCGTTGGAAACTAACACTGTGCCTCCACCTATCTCCGTGTCGTCAGCACTTGGTTTCAGAAAAAGTCCCCATCATCCAAGCACCGGCAACTTCGAGCCACTACTCCAGACGCCAGTCCGCATCAACAACCTCACTTCAAGATCCAAAGCCTCGATGAATCAGCAGAGGTAGCTCGAGCTCTTGAATTCGCTTTAGATATCCGACTCGCAGAAGCTACAAACTATTCCCTCTGCATCCGGAGCTGAGCTAGCTAGCTAGCTATACACACAATGCCAGCAGACTACAGCAGCACAGCAAAGGCTCTCGCCCTCCCCATCTCACCCCTCCCCTCGCCCTCTCCAGAGACAACACGACCGCCCTGGTCCCGCCGCAATCCCTCCTCCGCCCGGCGCGCAAACGCCAACTCGCCCTACTCGCAGCGTTCCACGCCCCCAAGTTCCTACAAAGACCAGATCCTCGCATCCGGCTACAAAGTGCAGCGCCAACTGCTCAAGACCTTCCAGTCCCTTTCCATCCCCCAACGAATCGCCGCCATCATCGCCCTCCTCTTGTCTCTCGTGCTTGGGATATTGTTTTTGGTATACAGCGAGCGCATCTTCGGCTTCCTAGCCCCCGCAGCAAAGAAATGGCACTCCGTAACAGGAGGCTGGATAATCCTCTGGCTCATGACATTTACCTGCGCCTTCCCGCCCCTCATCGGCTACAGCACCTCCGTCACAATCGCCGGCTTCGTCTACGGCTTCCCGAACGGCTGGTATATTGTAGCCTCAGCCACCATTGTAGGAAGTCTCGCATCGTTCATGGCGAGTCGGACGGTGCTGAGCAGCTATGTGCATAGGCTTGTCGGCCAGGACAAGCGGTTCGAGGCGCTGGCGTTGACGCTGAAACATGACGGCTTGAAGATTCTGTGCATGATACGCTTTTGTCCGCTGCCGTATAGTCTGAGTAACGCGGCAATGTCTACGTTTCCTACAGTGAACCCGCTGAATTATGCGCTGGCGACGGCAATTGCGAGTCCGAAGTTGCTGATTCATGTTTTCATTGGGTCGAGATTGGCGGTTATTGCGGATAGCGAGGGGGGCAAGATGGACGCGGGGACGAAGGCTATCAACTATATTTCTATTATTGTTGGAGGTGTGCTTGGTGTTGCCGTTGGGTGGATTATCTATCAAAAGACCATCGCTAGGGCCAGGGAGCTGGAGAATGAGGAGTTGGAGGATGGACGGAGGGAAGGGGATG
>QGMI01000624.1:0-23421 GCA_007821535.1 Lachnellula occidentalis
CATCCTACATGCTAGGGAGAGCCTCACCTAGAGCCTCATCCTATATAGTACTCTACTAGGAAGAGCCTTACCTGGAGCCTCATCCTATATAGCACTCTACTAGGGAGAGCCTCACCTAGAGCCTTATCCTATATAGTATTCTACTAGGGAAAGTAGTACTAGCTAGGAGCGCTAGCTTGCTAGAGGATATCTTTTAATTTTTTCTCTTATTTCCTTTTTATTTTTACTACTTTTACCTACTTTTACTACCTTCTTTTACTTATACTAATACTATTATAGTTTTATAATACTACTTTTATTATGTATTTAGCTTCTAAGCTAGGGAGAGTAAATGCTAGTATACTATTAGGTATGCTTTTATATATATAGTCACTTAGCATTCTTCTATTTCTATTTAGGAAAAGTGTTAAGTTAGGAAATAGCTATGCTAGAATGCGTAAGAGCTAGTCACGTAATATGTCACGTGACTTAGGTTTATACTAAGCGAAGCCTCTATCTATAGTCTCATCTATGTGTTCTCTATACTTAGACTCCTTAATACAATTAGTATATACACTTAGATACCTTATAGTAATTCTAATAAGTAATATAGATAAGAGAGGAAATTTGTATTAGTATAGTTTTTAAAGAAGATCTTAATCTTAGGGCTAAGTATATCATATACTCTACTACTATACTTTTACTTCTTATTATAGTATAGCTTTAATAAGTCGATTATCTACTTTATAATAATCTTATTATTTAGTACTAGAAGCATTATACTTCTATATTCTAAGTCTCTTTACTAGGAGGTAGGAAGAATTAGTAGTATATCCTACTTAAGGTTATTATAATTGCTACTATTTCTAGTATTACTAGTATTCCTACGATTGCTATAATTACTATTACTCTTTAATTTACCGCGATTTAGAGACTTATAGCACTCTAAGGAATAGAAAGCATATTAAGCTTAATCTTATCTAAACGCTATAGCTAGATTCTCTTTATACTAGACTACTCTAAATTATAAGTTAATAAGATAAGATATCTTTACTTTATACTTTATTTTACTAGTAAATAATACTTTAAGTCTTACTACCTCTTTAAGGTTCTTGCCTTTTAGATTATTAATCCTTTATTAAAGAGAAAGGTTATCTTTATATGCCTTTCTAACCTAATTGATAATAATAGGCATTATATTAAACCTTTAAAGATTAGGCTTATTAGGCTTCTCTATATTATTAAGCCTATTAGGTCTCTTATCCTCCTTAGGGATATCCTTCTATTAAGTGTATAAACGTCCTTAGACTTATTCTTAGACTACTATTAGAATGCCTAATCTATATAGAAGTTTTTTTATAATTAAAGGTTTTAGTAATATCTATTAAAAAGATTAATATGATAAGGGAGATATAGATATAAAGTTCTTTTTATACTTTAGGTTAGTATAAGAGTAGAAATATATACTCTTTTATATCTATATTATTATATCTTCTTTCTTCTATTAAGACATCTACTAGTATATATAGGATTTAGTCTCCCTTAATACTAATAAAGACTCTATTCTTTTAAAGGTTATTTTATAGTATCTAGATATTATTCTTATTATAATTATAAAATGTCTCTACCTTCTATCCTTTAAAATAGGTTTAGAAGAACTCTTATAATATCTTATCTTTCTATTATTTTATTAAGTATAAGCATATATAGTAGATAATGAAGCTATTTAGTATAGTGTAATTAATATTATTAATATTAGAAGCGTCTATTAGTTATTCCTATATCTTCTCATCTACCTTATAAGTATATTTTAGTAGAATTAGGATTATGATTAGTTAGCCTTAGTAAGGTTTTCTTTAAAGTAGCTAAGCTTTTAGACTTAGTATTAAAGCTTATAAATAAATAGAAGGTATACTTTTAAGGCTTAGGGCTTTACCTTTTCTACTATCATTTATACTATTATTATTACTTAATTTAACTATTATTTCTTTAGGTATTTTAGACCTAAAAGAGGTAAATTTAGAGTAGAAAATTTAAAGGTTTTTAGGAAAGAAAGAGAAGCTTATATAGCTTTAAAAGGTTGCTTTCTAATAAAACGTTTTATTAACTTAGTTAGTTAAGTCTAGGAATAGCTATTTTATCAATTTAGTTAGTCAAATCTAAAAGCTTATAAGGCAAAATTGTTTTATATAATAGATATAGCTCTATTAGACTAGTTAGTTAGCCCTAGGAGCTTTTTAAATCTTTAGATGATAATGTCTATAGACTCTTTATTAACTTAGTTAGTCAAGTCTAAGAGAATATATAAGCGTTGTTATTATAATTCTTTAATATAAAAGTATAATATATTAATTAGATTAGTTAAATCTAGCATTATATTTTCTATCTCTTCTAGTTAAAACCTTACTATTCTATAGCTATCTCTTATAAGATAAACTACTAATTAGTATTAGTATCTTAGGTATTAGATAATTAATTACTTATTACTATATAGTAAGACTGATTTAGTATTCTAGTTGATATTACTTAGCATTCTAAGTAGAGGTTATAGAAGCGAAGAGGTTTTATACTCTTCGCTGACTAAGCTACGCGATGTCATGTGACTAGATCACATGACCTATAATACCTCTAATACCCTATATCCCGACACTTATAGTACCTATATTATATTTAAATTCTTTAGTATTATCTAGCTTTAATATTTTAATTTTAGTATTAAGAAATTATATTTTAATTATATTAAAGTATTTATATAGAATGCTATAAGTATTCTTTTTAAATCTTATAAAATATATATAAGCTATTTTACTATTCTAATTAGTAATAATTATAAAATATTTTCTTTTTTAATAGGCCTATTATATCTATATTATAGATACTTAATATAGATATAGTAGATATAGGTTTTTTACTATCTATATTATAGAATAAACTTATAAAATAAAGCTTATAATTATATAATTTATTATTATTATTATTTTCTTAAATTACTACTACTACTTATTAGTTTAAGTAATATATTCTTATTTAAATAGTTTAGTCTTTTATAATATTAGTCTAGTTTATTTTAAGATTTAGTATAATATACTATAGATTCTAAAATATTAAGATATACTAGTATATTAAAGTAATAAGTATTATTTAGCTAGAATATAGTTATTTTTATAGTTTTACTTTTTAATTCGACTATATCTTTCTTAAAAGTAATATTCTAGTTTTTATTATTTAGTAACTTAATAATAATAAGATTAGCTTTTAGATTAAAAGTATAAAAACTATTTTTAATAATAACTTTATTATTATTAGCTTTTACTAGAATATCGCCTTTTTAAATTATATCTTAATTTATCAAATAATAGTAATATTAGAATATTAGTAATATTAGAATATTAGTAATATTAGAATATTAGTAATATTAGAATATTAGGTAATTTAGTGCTTTCATAGATTAGGTAGTAATAGAGGTACCTAGAACTTGTCTACTTGAAAATCTATAAGACTATCTACTACCTTCTTCCTAATTGAGTTAGCTTAAGTCGACTTAGATATGTCTATACGTCGATTTAGTAGAACCTTCTAAGCAGATTCTTTTCTGGCGACATACTAGGTTGAAGTTGCGACATTCGGATCGGACCGTATAAAGCGGACTTATTACGTAGCAGCAATGGCGTAACGAGTGCTCACTGGTGCACGCGAAAGAAAAAAACTTTTCGGTGCTTCAAAGTATCGTATTTAATAGTCTCAAATGAGCAATTGGGTATGGTGTCTTATAGTTTATCCCGTAGTCAAGTTGGCGGTGGTCTGACGGCGGCTTACCCGCCGTTGGGATGACCAGGGAGCGAGTTTTGCTTTCTACTACATAAGAATAAGTCGATCCTGCGCTTCCTTATAAATTTCGAACTTTCAGTAGTATTCAATCATCTATTAAAGTGCTGTGAGTTGTCGTTATACCAGTCCTGTTCTATATCATGGCGACTTCGCGGGACACTATAGTTGCTAGGAGTGACGCAGCTTCTTCCAACCAGGGTCCCGAAAACAAAACCCCTGTCATCAGAGCAGATGGAATTTCTCCAGGTACACTCGAAATCACCGAATATCGTTTCCCAGCAGAGAAGTGTTAATATCTTTTAGATGATACAGAATACCAAACTACGAATTCGCGTCGCCAAGTTGGGCTCACATCCGCCATATTTCTCATATTCAACCGAATGGTAGGGACAGGAATCTTTGCGACGCCAAGTGCAATCCTATCGCTATCGGGATCTGTAGGACTGGCGTTGTTCATCTGGGTTGCAGGAATGTTGATTGCATCCGCTGGTCTCGCGACATATATGGAATTCGGTACCGGGCTTCCACGAAATGGTGGCGAGAAAAATTATCTCGAGTATGTTTACCGCAAGCCTAAATTCCTCGCCACAGGTTTCTATGCAGGCTATGTTATACTTCTCGGTTGGGCTGGATCGAATTCGGTTGTTTTTGGGGAGTATATCCTTAGTGCTGCCCAGGTAGAAATCAACAGATGGAATCAGCGAGGCGTAGGGCTGGCTTGCATTACGAGTGCATTCTTGATTCATGGACTGGCTTTGAACTGGGGTCTAAGGCTGCAAAATCTATTGGGCATAATCAAACTGCTCATCCTGCTGTTGATCGTTTTCTCGGGTTTTGTAAGCTCAACCACTTCTCAAGTTAAAAAACTCCCAATTTCTAGGATACTAATTCAATTATCTCACTCTAGGCAGCTCTTGGTGGTCATACCAAGCTAGCCGAAAAGCCGGATAATTTTACAAATGCATTTGCTGGGACTACAGGCAGCGCGTACATCTTTCGGAATCCTATTATGATGGCTGAATACTAACATTACCATAGATATGGAGTTGTCACAGCACTTTACAACGTGATATGGAGTTTTATCGGATACAGCAACGCTAACTACGCCTTGTCTGAGACCAAGAACCCCGTCCGAACTCTCAAGATTGCGGCGCCATTAGCACTTGGTTTGGTATCCATTCTCTATATGCTGTGCAACGTATATTCGAAGATTCCCCAGCCGATCGCAGTGGTAACTGACCTTTTGTAGATTGCATACTTCGCAGCAGTCCCTAAAGATGAGATTATCAGCTCTGGTCGCATCCTAGCGGCCTCATTCTTCCGTAATATGTTTGGAGCACGCGCAGAGCGAGTTCTCTCCGTCTTTGTTGCTCTTTCTGCCTTCGGCAATGTACTGAGTGTGATATTTTCTCAGGGCCGACGTAAGTTTAGAACTCAAGTCGAGTTCAGACAGAGAAGAAGCATTCTAATATGTTGTTTCCAACAGTGGTACAAGAGTTTGGCCGTGAAGGAATCCTTCCATTCTCTAGCATTTGGGCTAGTAATAAGCCCTTTAATGCTCCATTCATGGGACTCTTCGAGCATTGGCTCGTATCCGTAGTCATTATGCTTGCTCCTCCACCTGGTGATGCGTACAATTTCATCCTCAAGTAAGTCCTTCTTCCTTCGCTACTGAACAGCTCACTGAACATTGCACTCCAGCGTCATCTCCTATCCCCTTGCCGTAGTGAATGTTTTTGTTGCCGGCGCACTCATACATCTTTACCGCCATCCATACTCACCCCACCGCAATCCAAACGAGTGGGCGCCGCCATTCCGCGCATCTCTCCCAGTAGTCATCTTCTTCTTACTTTCCAATATCTATCTCGTCGCCGCACCCTTCGTTCCACCTACCAACGGTCAAAATGTCTACGAGTCGCTGCCTTACTATCTACACTGCGTTGTGGGGATTGCAATATTAGCTGGTGGAGGACTGTATTGGCTTGTATGGGCGATAATATTACCAAAGATTGGGGGATATAGATTGGTAAGGGAGCCTACTGTAATGAAAGATGGATGGACAAGAAATGTGTTTTCGAGAGTACCGAGGTGACCAAGGGAAAAGGTGGAAGACTAACTGGATGTTCGATCTATGGAGATCCACGGATAGTGTTTGGTAAATAGATCCATAACGCTAAGAGCATTTTTCTTGCTCTTCGTACCTCTATCTGATGCGTTGCGAAATTACAATAGATAGGAAACTTCAGGACGACTCTTGGAGCTAATATGACCTAGTATAATCTACGGCAGTATAATGCCGCAAGTCGGGTAACAACGAAGCTCCATAGATTCAAGCTCCTATTTGTTTCCATTTCTTCATCAGCCTGTTTGAAACATTATTAGTAGTGTTCTATTTTCCTTTTTTACGGGGGCTTAGTGATTGACAGTGCCGAGCTCGATACAATTCAGTGGCAATATATTTCTTCGAAGAAGCACTTAACAGGCCACAAACGTGTAAATCATCCAGAACTGGCCTCTCCTCTAGTTGTCATTGCTGATAGAAATAAGTCCTTACTCGCTTTGTCAATACTCAACACACTTGCTATACCTACCTAGGTGATTATCTAGGTACTAGCAGGGTTAGATTTCGTTTAAGGTAAAGACTAGATTTTTCTAAGGTCTACGAGTACTACAATTAAGATGATCTCAATCGTTACTAAGCAGCCCTACTAATATATCTATCATATATTCTATAATAAACCTCTACAAGTACCCCTATTTAATAATAATATTACTAATGCTTAATCAAAACTATATCTTCTTACCTTCTTTCTAATTGCATATAATATAGGAATTTCTATAGTTAATCTCCTAATATAATATCCTTCTTTAAATACCTACTACTCTATTCTATCCTAGTAAGCTTAGTTATCATTCTTAGATGCCTTTACTATAAGAGCATTATCCTCAACTGCTTTTAGTACCTTCTTATTTCTACTAGTTGTAATAGCAACCTAGACCTTCTTTCTATTCTTTTCTATAATAATAGCTTAATCTATAAGAACGACTCTACTATTATAAGGTTTTTAAGTTCTTAAAGACTAACTAACTTTTATTATATATAGTATAGCTAGAGTCTCGAAATCTATAGTAGAGGCTTAAGATTTAGGTACTATAGTTTCATCTTTAATCTACTAACCCTATCTATTAAGAGTAGCATTATTAAGCTATCTAGACTTAATAGTAGAAGTTTTAGTATTATTGCCCTATCTAGAATTAGCAGCCGTATTGCTCTATCTAGAGTCACCTTTAATAGTACTAGTATTATCTTAAAGTAGAGCTTTATAATCTCTTCTAGTTAAAGTACTAGAAGCTTTTATAAGTCTAGTATTAATATCATCTTTATTAAAGTTAGAAGTAGAAACGAATTAGTTCTTAATAGAAATAAGATTATTAGGCGATATAAGAATTCTAGGAATAATATAAGAGTAAGAAAGTAGATAAGCGTATAGACTATTCTGATTAATATATATATAAGTCTTACTTTTCTTAGTAAGGTTAAAAGCTAGCTTTATATATAGATCTACTATATTATTATAAAGAGATCGAAAGTTGAATATATTAGCTATATTAATAAAGTAGGACTTAGTATAAGTGAGTATAACTATATTTCTACTAGAGTTACTAGTAAAACTAGAAGCTTAAATATAGACCGAATTACTAAAAGTAATATTACTATTACTTCTCTAATACTAGTTAGTAGTTTTATTAAGAATACTAACTAGATTAAGATCGGGTATCTCTTTATAGGATTAGACGAGAGCGTAATCATATATATATTATTAGTTAGTATAGTATATAATAGTTATATATTATTCGGCTATAAAGAAACCTTTCTTAATCATTTTAGTCTAAAGATTAATAATAACTATAATAGTATCAAGATTAAAGTAAGATCTAGTTAGATTATTATAAAGTTCTTTCTTAAAGCTAACGAGAATGTACCTATAAAAGGCTTTATAGGTTAAAGTATTAAACTTCTTATTAAGGAAATCGTAAACCTTTTTACTAAAGATAAGGGTTAGGTTATTATATAAAAAGATATAAAAGGTATCTTAGATCTATCTAGCATATAATAGCTTGCTAGAGATATTAAATATACTAGGAGCGCTATAATATTAGAGGTTTAATTTTTTAGAAGGCTAGAAATTACATTTAAGTACTTCTATAATTAATATACTATTATTCTTAGTATAACCTATAAAGAAGATATAAGGAGTATTAGGAGCTAACTATCCTTAATCTCTAATTAGAATCTAATAGACAAAGTTGATATTAGTAGATAGGATGTAGGCCTCTTTAAATAGGAGCTTACTAGCCTTATTAGTAATTATAATATATTTGCTAGACTACTTATTACTAGGATAAGCGATATTATTAACGGTTATACCCTAGATAGTAGATATTATCTTAATTTTAGTAAACGTATTAGTAATAGTTTTAGATAGAACCTTTTAATCTTCTTAAGTTATAATAGAACCTTCATATTTATAATCGGCTATATACTTAAGAAGTAATATAAATACTAGAACCTTAAGATTAACTTTAATATATTTAAAAGTAGTAGTAGTAATACCTATATTAGCTAGTTGGTAATACTTATTATAAACCTTATAGGTAGCTAGTACTAACTACTTATTAATAAAGATAGTAATTTAGATAGATATCTTACTTTTAAATTATTTGTAAAGGATTTTAATAGATACTAGATTAATAATACTACCTTTAAGAATATCTATATAGATAATAAGCTCCGACCTAATACCTATATAGGTATTATTATTAAGAGTAATAGTATTAATATTATCCTTTTCTATATAATTAGGGTTAGTAATCTTATATTCTTTATAATTATAATAAGCTTTATAAAGCTTATTATACTTAGTAGCTCTCTTTACTTTACGCGGCTTTTTCTTCTTCTTTTTAGGATAATTATAGTTATAGCTAAATCTATTACTATTATTATCGTCTAACTAGTTATTAAGATTATTATTAATAGGAGGTTTTTTAACTTTAAGTACTAGGGATTTAAAAGAATCGATAGGAGGTAAAGGTATAAGAGTAACCTTACTAGTTAATATAGTTAAAAGGGCGTATTAATAAAGTAGGAGTTTAGTTTAAAGAAAAGGATCGACTTATCCTTTACTCTTATAGGTAGGTAGTTTAAACTTTAGGCTAGTATAACCTAATTTCTAAGTTATAGCTTAGAATATCTTATTCTTAAATTCCTTTTAAGCGGCTTCTATTTCTAATTATAAGGTATTAATAGTATCTAGATAACTCTTATTAGCTATTAAGAGAAGGTAACTCTTTTCTAAATAGTTATTATAAACTCTAATAGCTATCTTATTATAGAGGAGAGTAGCTATTACTATATCCTTCTTAGCTTTATTAATTATAATATTAATCTTAATAAGAAAAACGTTAATAGGATTATTAGTAGAAACTATTACAATTATACTATAGTCTAGATTACTAATAAGAAAGGTAATAATAAGTACTAAAGAGAGTATTATCTTTCTAGATCTAGGGAATCCTCTAATTAGAGTAATATAGTTACTATTAGTAGTAACTAGAGTATTCTTAAGATATTAGAATATATAGGTTTAATTATTATTTTAGATAAAGTCAGCAAGATAGGCTTTAGAGACTAGGTTTAGAATAAAGTCTTAATAGTTCTAAGTATAAGCGTTATATATTATTAAATTCTTAGCCTAGTTCTAAATAAAGACTAAGTCTTTATATAAAGGATTCTTAGATCAAATCTTATCTTTCTTAAGAACTAGATATAAACCGTTTAGTAGAATATTACTAGCTTAGACTATATAAGTCTCCAACTTAAAGGAAGTAGTATATTAGATAGTATATTATACTAGTATTATAGAACCTATAGTAGCGCGAATCTTATTAATAGATTTGGCATTTATAAGTCTGACTAGCAACTTTATTAATAGTAGGGCTCGACTTTATCTCTTTTACTCCTATATAGTATTAGCTAGAAGCTGCTTATATAGTCTTAATAGATAACCTATAATCTCTTCTTATATGCTCTAAGTGAACAGCTTTATAATCTTAAAAGACTAATCTTCTATATTAACGATTATATTAGCTTAGAGTTAGAAGTTGACTTTTAGTTTATTACTAGTTTTAAAATAGAGATTTAAAGTAGTAGCCTTGCTTTCTCCTTATTTATTAATTATTAAGAGATTAATATAAGCTAGACTATCTATACTAGCTAATTAGATAATATGGATAACTCTTCTAATAACATTTAAAGTTTTAATATTTCTCTTACTATTTTCTTTAAGCTATACTTAACTAATTCTAATATAGGTATATATTTCTATCAAGTTAGAATAATAAACTATAGGTACTAATATGACTTTAAGGCAATTTTTAGTATTCTTTAGGTTACTAATATTAAAGATGACTATCTTATCTACTACTATAAGGTTCTTCTTATATATGCCTTACTAGTAAGAGATATAAGTAAGATTATATTTAAAATAGTCTTTAATATTAATAAGGGTTTAAGGTAGGGTATTATTAGAATTAGTATATATGAAAAGGTAGATATTAATAGGTTTATCCTTTAATAAAATAATAAGATACTTTAATATATTAATTGCCTAATAGACTAGTAATTAAGACTAGTTATAGTTATTAAGAAGAGCTTATTAGATTATATTATTATTAGTATTATTAAAAGTAATCTATAGTACCTTAAATTGATCTATATTCTTACTAATCTTATATATGCCTTTAATGATTATAGGAATGAATAGATCTATATAAATAGGAATAAGCTTATCCTTATTATTAAGAAAGCTTTTATATACTAGAATTAACTTAGCTTCTATAAAACCTAGTAGGTTGCTTATATAATAAGTAAAACCAACTATTAATTCCTTACTAATAAGATTATAGTCTATTATAAGAAAGTATTAATCTTCTAGGATGATAATAGAAAGCATAATACTAGATAGCTACTTAGTATAATTAATAAAAGTAATATCTATTTAGATTTTATCTATAGGTTAGAAGGTAGGTAGAAATATCTAATATCTCTTTTATAAGCTAATCTCTTTAATAGGTTTAAGGATAATTGTTCTAGTAATAATATCTCTCTATTTCTCTTTTAGGGTATATTATATACTAATCTTCTATATCTTTTAATCTTATTAGCTAGAAGAACTATTCTTATAGTTTATAAAGAATTAAAGCTACTATAAAGTATCTATATATATTATAAGCCTATTAAAGCATTTAAGTAATCTCTATATTAAGAATACATTTCGCTAGTCTCAATAAGGCTCTTTTAAGATAAATAAGATACTTATCTTATACTTGATATTAAAGGGACTATTATTTAATCTATCTTTTCTTAGCTTTACTATATTAAGAAATGCCTTCTAATCTATATAGAATAAATATAAGTATCGGACTATAGATATTATAAGTTTGCAGATTACTATATTAGTTATATAAAAGTAGAAGGTTAGCTATAGTAAGACGTTTAATAGAAGCTATAAAAACTATCCGTTCTATATTAATATATATAAGATCTTCTTAGTACCTAGGCAATCTTGATAGACTATTAGCTATCTAGATAAGGTTGCTTTTCCTAGGTCTATAATAAATCTTAATATTATACTTTATAAATCTATCTAGCTATCTTACTACTTTATTATATATATTATTCCTTATTTATAATATTAATACTAGAGCCTTATAGTTAGTATAGATCTTAGTAGGATAAAGGCTACCTATAATAAGCTATCTTACTTCTACTAAATACCTAATTACTATTAAAGTTTCTCGTTCTATTATAGTATATCTTATTTTAATATCTAAAAATTAAAAAGAGAAAAATATTATAATATAGATCTAATCTTTAATTAATCTAGTTGCTTCTATTCTAGGTAAAGTATTAGCTAGTTGAAATAGTATTCTTCTTATACCTATAATGCTTATATTAGTATAAAAATAGTATTACTTAGCTAGGTCGGCTCTACTTATAGTATTATTAGTAATATAGTCTTTAATATATTAGAATAACTTTATCTAAGGTTCTTTCTAATAGAACTTATTAGTATTAATTATTTATCTATATATAGATTCTCTACCTAACTTTAAATTAATAGAAACATTTATCTAATATAACTATTTAAAGATATAAGCGTAATTAGTATAGCCTAGAATAAAAATTTAAAGAAAAGATATAAGATAAAAGAAGTCTTTAATATCTTATTTGCATTTTAGGATTTCCTATAAGGCGATATGATTCTTATACTTACTTAATAGTCAGAGGCCTTCTAAGGTTACTAAGAAGCCTATTATGTCTAATAAGCTAAAAAAGAAATTATACTTCTTAAGATTTAGGCTAAAAGGAGCGAATATAATATAAAGGAAATATTTTTTATATAAAAATATATATATATTATTAAAATTAGTTATAAAACCTAGATAATTATCTATAAATAGAATAAATATAGTTTTTTTATAATCTTTAATAATAGTAGGTAATGCCTTAATAGTATCCAACTTTAGAATTAGGCTAAAAGCTAAATCGGTAAACTAGCTATAAGTATACAAAGTACCTTTTAAGCCTATGCCTATTCTATTAAAAAGCTATTATCTATTAGGAGCTAGAATAGTAGCTTTATGTTTATTACTAGGTTTAATATAGATAGCCTAATAACTATTAGTAGTATTATATAAGAAGAATATAATAAAAACAAGCTTAATTAGTATATTAAGAACTTCTTCTATATTATATATTAGGTAGATAGGTTTAATAGTAAAAGAGTTTACTAAAATAAAATTATAGATAATATAAAGGTTATTAGCTTCCTTTTTTTATAGAAAGAACTTAATAATAGTATTCTAAGTACTAGAACCTTAGCTAATAATGCCTACTTTAGCCATTTAAGGTAATATAATAGTAGCAAACTCTTTTTCCTTATATATATAATATTTAGCTTAGTATATAATAGAAGTAGCTCCTAGAATAAGGTTAATAGTATAATAGATAAGATTAGTAGACTATATGTCTTATATTCGGTTTATAAAGTAGTCCTTCTAAGTATATAAAAGGCAGGTAGCTTTATTAAGTTTCTTTAAGATATTAGTATAGTCCTCTAATTAGATAAGGCTAGTAGAGAACTATTTGTTAATAACTTATTAAGATTTAGAAAATATAAGTTAGTAGATAAATCGATAAGTAATAGGATATTAAGAAGCTTAGTTTTATTTAAAAGGATAGAAAGAAGTATATATAGTAATAAGAGTATTTTTAGAATATTAACTTATAGAATAGACTATTATTATAAGCGATTTAGAATAAAACGGATTATAGTATTTAGAGACTTTAAACTTAGTATACTTATAAGGCTATTTATTATACTAGTAGGGGGCCTAGGCTGCTACTAGTATTAAGTTTTTCCCTAGAGCTAGTTAGTAGAATACTAGTAATAGTATTATATATACTTAATCTTATTAACTATTACTACTTTAGCTAGTAACTTATCAAGCTTTATCTTATCTTCTTTCTTATTATTATTTTAGCTATATATATCTCGACCTATTATATTAATATAGAGATTACTATTATCTTTAGTACTAGACACTTTTATAGAAATAGGCTTAGTAGTAGCCGTAGCTAGTATATTAATAATCATTTCTAACTTTCTTTAGATTTTAAAAGTACCTTTAAAGTAGTCTTTAATAGCTCCTACTTATTCTATCTAATACTATAATAAAAGCAGATTATATATATTATTAAGACTTATAATATAAGCTTATAAAGTAGTACGGATTCTAGAGACTATAACCTTAATTATAATATAGTCTATAATTTGCACTTTTTAACTATTAGTAATCTTAATATACTACTCTTTATCTAGATAGTATATCTTAAGATATAGTTAGGCTACTACTTTTAGTCTAATAAGTTTAATAATAGCTCTTCTATCTACTATAACTTTATTAAATAGCTAGCTATTAATATATGCTTTAATATAAAAATATCCTTTAGGAGAGACCTTATCCTTATCTAGGCCTTTATTAATTACCTTAGGTAGTAAGATATAAGCTATTACTATAGCCTTAATAGCTTTATTCTACTTATACTTTCTACTTAGAACTAATACTTAAAGGTATCTAGCTACCTATTAATATAATTAAGGAGATCGATTAAGAAGTTGACTAAAAGATAGAGTAATATCTATATTAGTAAAGAATTTGCTAACTTGAAATCGGTTAAGGTAGGCTTTATTTATAAGTTTAATAAAGATAAAGTCTTTAGACTTTATAAAGGACTAGGCTAACTAGGCTGTCTTTATTTAAAGTTAAAGGTTTTAATAAATAACTAGTAGAAGGTTATCTTTTATATTAAGATTAGTAACGTCTTTAACTCTATACTAGTAGAGTCTACTATAAAGTAGTAGTAATTCTAGCTAAGTATCTTCTTCTTATAAAGTCTCCTAGAAGAGGTTAAGGTTAGTAGTTCTACTCTTTTCCTTACGACTAGGACTAGCTTCTATATTAATTCTAGGTTTATAAATAGTCTCTAAAGTATATTATCTTATCTATATATAATTATAATAAGAGGTTAATCTATTAACTAGTATAGCCGGAAAAATTAATAATACTTTAATTATTAGTCCTTTATAAAGGATAATAGAGAAAGCTAACTTTTCTACTAACTACTTTATAGGTAGTATAGAGTAGAGAAGGTCATCGTACTAGAATACTTTCTTAATATAGTATATAGAATAGTTAAACTAGTATGATATCTATTATTTAGTATATAGATCTTCTTAAGCATTTATTACTATATTAATAAGAATAGTAAGCTAGGATTACTACTAATATACTAGGATAAGTATAATAAACCTTTAATATTTATATTATATACTATCGATCTAGGCTTGATTATCTCTATACTAAGAGTCAGATACTTAAGGTTTAAGGTAGGTAGTATTAGTATAGCTAGGCTTAGTATAATTATAGTAATTGATATTACTAAATTTTATAGTTTTAGTAGAAATAAATAGGTTAGATACTTAAGATTAATTATATAATAGTAGAGGCAATAGTATTCTAGGTATCTTAATAAGGTTTTATATACTCTTAAAGTACTTTAAGATTTCTAGATTAACCTAACTAGTAGTAGGCAAATTATTAGATTCCTTATTATTATAGTTATCATTCTTATTAAATATACTTATCTTGCTAATAAGACGTATAGCTACTATAAAAGCATTTTATATATCTAGAAAGAAGCAAATTGGTAAAAGCTATCTCTTAGAGTTAAGCTTCTTAGCTAATAATATATAGGCTTGGATTTAATACTATAATTTAATATCTTACAAACCTCTAAGTATATAGTAGGCTACTTTAAGAAGAAGACCTTAGTTATATTACTTATTAAGATTATAAACTTGCTTAAAGTATTATATATTAGTTTCTTTCTTACTTTACTTTAAATTATAGACTTCTTATTAGATTATAAACTTTTAATTAAAGTCGTTCTTTTAGATATTATATTTAGCTAGAAATGCTTCTTTAAGAAGTATCTAGTTAGTATAGATATTTTTCGCTAGAGAGCTATACTAGAGCTTAGCTTTATATATAAGACTTATTTAGAATAAGACTTATATTACTAACTATTTAGCTTTAGTAGTAGAGTAATTAAAAGCATTAAATTTAATAGTTTTAAAGTATTCCTTAATATCCTTACTAGGCTTCCTAGAGAAGTATAGTTAAAGTATTAATATATTTAGTCTAGTAGAAGATATTAATTAGCTAGAAGGATAGAATATAGGTATATAGGTAGCTAGTAGTAAGAATATAAGTAAAGGAATTTGTAATAGTAAAGTCGATATAATAGTAAGCTAAGCATCTATCTCTAATCCTAGAGTAATAGATAATAAGTATACTAGTAATTAAGTTGATAGGTATACTAGAATAGAAGTATATAAGAGAATTAGAATTAGAAAGTATATAGATATAGAAGTAAAGAGAGTATTATATTTAATTCTAAAAGTAGAAGTAGTAGGATAGAATCTTTATATAGTAAGTACTCTTTCTATATTACTTTTAACTAGTTAGATAGATAAGGAAGAAGTAGTTCTTATAAGTTCTAGATTTCTATTAATAGATAATAATAAGTTATTTAGAAAGGATATTAAGGTATATATAGCTAAAATCGTATCTATAATATTTTATATACTTTTAAAGCTCTTATAGATATATATTTAAGAGGGGTTAATATATAGAGTATTATAGAATACTAAACCTAGCTATAATATATATATAAATAGCTAGAATAGTAAGGTAAAATTAAGAGATATTAGTATTAGGATATAGGATATTAGAGGTATTGTAGGTCATGTGATCTAGTCACATGACATCGCGTAGCTTAGTCAGCGAAGAGTATAAAACTTCTTTGCTTCTATAACCTCTACTTAGAATGCTAAGTAATATTAACTAGAATACTAAATTAGTCTTACTATATAGTAATAAGTAATTAATTATCTAATACCTAAGATACTAATACTAATTAGTAGTTCATCTTATAAGAGATAGCTATAGAGTAGCAAGGTTTTAACTAGAAGAGATAGAAAATATAGCGCTGGATTTAACTAACCTAATTAATATATTATACTTTTATACTAAAGAATTATAATAATAACGCTTATATATTCTCCTAGACTTGACTAACTAAGTTAATAGAGAGTCTATAGACATTATTATCTAAAGATTTAAAAAGCTTCTAGAGCTAACTAACTAGTCTAATAGAGCTACATCTATTATATAGAATAATTTTGCCTTATAAGCTTTTAGATTTGACTAACTAAATTAATAGAGTAGCTATTCCTAGACTTAACTAATTAAGTTAATAGAACGTTTTATTAGGAAGCAACCTTTTAAAGCTATATAAGCTTCTCCTTCTTTCCTAAAAACCTTTAAATTTTCTACCTTAAATTTACCTCCTTTAGGTCTAAAATACCTAAAGAAATAATAGTTAAATTAAGTAATAATAATAATATAGATAATAGTAGAGAAGGTAGAGCCCTAAGCTTTAGAAGTATACCTTCTATTTATTTATAAGCTTTAATACTAGGTTTAAAAGCTTAGCTACTCTAAAGAAAACCTTATTAAGGCTAACTAATCATAATCCTAATTCTACTAAAATACGCTTATAAGGTAGATAAGAAGATATAAGGATAACTAATAGATGCTTCTAATATTAATAATATTAATTATACTATACTAAATAGCTTCCTTATCTACTATATATGCCTATACTTAATAAAATAATAGAAAGCTAAAGCATTATAAGAGTTCTTTTAAACCTATTTTAAGGGATAGAAGGTAGAGATATTTTATAATTATAATAAGAATAATATCTAGATACTATAGAATAACCTTTAAAAGAATAGAATCTTTATTAGTATTAAGAGAGACTAAATCCTATATATACTAGTAGATATCTTAATAGAGGAAAGAAGATATTAATAGACTAAGGAAGATATAGTAATATAGATATAAAAGAGTATATATTTCTACTTTTATACTAACTTAAAGTATAAAGAAAACTTTATATCTATATCTCCCTTATTATATTAACCTTTCTAATAGATATTACTAAAACTTTTAACTATAAAGAAACCTTTATATAAATTAGGCATTTTAATAGTAGTCTAAGAATAAGTCTAAGGATGTTTATACATTTAATAAAAGGATATCCTTAAGAAGGATAAGAGACCTAATAGGCCTAATAATATAGAGAAGCCTAATAAGCCTAATCTTTAGAGGTTTAATATAACGCTTATTATTATTAATTAGATTAGGAAAGCATATAAAGATAACCTTTCTCTCTAATAAAGGATTAAAAATCTAAGAGGTAAGAACCTTAAAAAGGTAGTAAGATTTAAAGTATTATTTACTAGTAAAATAAAATATAAAACAAAGATGTCTTATCTTATTAACTTGTAATTTAGAGTAGTCTAGTATAAAAAGAATCTAGCTATAGCATTTAAATAAGATTAAGCTTAATATGCTTTCTATTTCTTAAAGTACTATAAGTTCCTAAATCGTAGCAAATTGAAGAGTAATAGCAATTATAGTAATTATAAGAATGCTAATAATACTAGAAATAGTAGTAATTATAATAACCTTAAATAGGATATACTACTAATTCTTCTTACCTTCTAGTAAGGAGACTTAGAATATAAAAGCATAATGCCTCTAGTACTAAATGATAAGATTATTATAAAGTAGATAATCAACTTATTAAAGCTATACTATAATAAGAAGTAGAAGTATAATAGTAGAGTATATAATATGCTTAGCCTTAAGATTAAGATCTTCTTTAAGAACTATACTAATATAAATTTCTTCTCTTATTTATATTATTAAGCTTTCTTAACTATACTAAAAGATAATGTATTAGAGTTCTACTATAGTACTCTTACTAGAAAGTAGTTAAACTTTCACTTTCTTATAAAGTATATATAAGAGGAATTAAAGATACTAAAGAATTGCTAGTAATATATAGTAGAATAGTATAGTATATCGCTTCTAAGCATTATATAAGAGCTAGCTAGCAATAATAAAGATATGCTAGAGTATCTATAGATACTTTTTAATTGATTAGCAAAGATCTAAGCATATCTAGCTTTTAACTATTAGAGCGAAAACACTCTTTAAGACTAAGTTATTACTACTTATAATAATATTAAAGAATGTAAGATATATATCTTTACTCTTATAGATACCTATTATAGTATTTATGCTTAATTATAATTAGCAATTATAGTATAATTAAAGAAGAGAAGATTAGGAAAGCAAGTAATAAAGAATAAATAGTAGCGCTAATTTATCTTTAAAAATAAGACTAAATCTGATTAGTTCTATATAGATCAGACCTTTAATACTAGTAAAGGCGCTTTTTATAGTCCTCTAAGAAGTAATAGTAGCTATTAAGGTTACTCTAACTTTTAGAGTAGTAATCGAGGCCTATAGATATTATTACTATAAAAGAAATACTATATATATTATAAAGAAGGCTGCTAGTCTATAAAGCACTTGAAGGATAAGAGAAATATAGTATTTGCAAAGTTTAAAGAGAAGTCGAATGATTCTAATACTTTGTATATAAAGTATAATAGCTTCCTAGTAGAGGCTAAGGGCGTTGATAGCTTCTAGTCTAATAATAATAATATAAGAGAACGACTCTATAGAGCTTATATAGGAAATAAAGATGATAGTAATAATGATAATAATAAAGAAGAGGTTTATAATAACTAATTCCTTATAGAATATAGTAGTATTAATAGCCTAAGTGCTATATTAATTCTTATAGATTAATCAATCTTATATACTCTTATAAGAAGTAATGTTTTTATCAAGGAAGGAAAGTAATATAAGATAGTCTTATATTATAATTCTATATTAAAATTATTATCTAAATTACTATCTAAATCGCCTTAATTTCCTAAATCGCCTGTTTTTATAAAAGGCGATTCGCTTAGCAAACTACTACTAATTAGCGTTTTGCTAGAAGTAAGCATTTTGCTAGAAGTAAGCGTTTCGCTAGAAGTAAGCGTTCTACTAAATATAGGCGTTTTGCTTAGTAAATCACCTTTAAGAGTAGACGTTTCGCTTAGGAAGATACTCTTAAAATTACTCCTAGAATTACCTTACTTTAGATTAATAGCATTCACATTTAAGAACTACTACTTATTAGAACGTTTCTATAAGATTATGCCTAATAGTAATATAGTAGAAGTCTCTATAATAGGTAAAGGCTAATATATTATACTAATAAAGCTATTCCTAGATCTTAAAATGAATAATAACTTAGCAAGAAAATATACTATTAAGTTTAGTAAAGGCATAGCTATATTAAAGGGCATAGTCTATATCCTAACCCTATTTAGACTAATCACCTTTTATATATTACTAATAAACACTCTATTCTTACTTTATATTAGTAATATAGACAAGCTAAAGATTAGGCTAGATAACCTTAAAAACGTCCTAATTTAAAACGATTTAAGAGTCCTAGTTATATAGAAATAAGAATATTCCTAGATACTTTTAGACTAATTAGAATAAATGATTATCTATTATTATCTAACTAATAGCAAGCTTTATTAACTCTATTACCGTTTTAGATACCTATTAATTTAGAGACTCTTTAAGATTTTAAAGCAAGCTAGCTATAACCTAGATACTAAGGCTATTTAGAAGCTAATAGAATACTATTACTAATACTAGAAAAACTAAAAGGCATCTAGTAGATTTAAGTTCTTACTTTAAGATAACTATAACTTTAATTTTAAAGTTATTATAGATATACTTTAGATTAATATAAAGCCTATACTATAGATAGTTAATTTAGCTATAAGTTTTTAGGCTATAAGATTCCTAAATAATATATCTACTAGATATATATAAGATATACTAAAGCTATACTAGATTGATTTATATTAAAGACTACTAGATATAGTAGTTTATAATATAGGTACTAATTTTATAGCTATATAACTTAAATAGTATACTAGATCTATAGGAATTTAGGTTAAGAAGATCTTTATTAAAGCTTATAACTTAATTAGAAAGGTAGAAAGATACTATATCCCTTTCTAATAAGCTTTTATAATACTCTATAGCAAATTGTAAAGGATATTACATTAAGATAATATCTTCTAAATAGCTATAAAGGCTATAAACGACTTAGTAGGCCTAGATGGCCTAGTGCCTACTCTACTTGTTTTTAGGGCCTATCTATAAATAGTAGATAACTTACTACTATTACTAAATATTACTATATAAGCTAAAGCAATTTAGAAGGTAATAAGCAAAGTATATTAACTATATACTATATAACAAGTTAGTAATACTCTTATAATAAGAAATAGCCTAAATACTTTTATAATTCTCTCTTTTTCCTTTTAATTAGACGTTTACATCTTCTATAAAGATAAAGGCTAGATAAGACTATTTAAGCTAATTTCTATAGATAGAGAAATATGTATTATTATACTCCCTAGTAGTCTAATATAATTCTATACTACTATTATTAAAGAATGGCATATAAATAAGTATAATAATAAAGTTAACTTTCCTGCTAATTTAGAACTCTAATAAGTAGTATAAGAAGAAATCGATCTAGATATTAAGTAAGCGCTAGAGCTACTGCCTATAGACGCTAATAACGCTATACTAGTACTAGAAGACGCGCTAGCAGTAGAATCTAATAATAAGGCTAGAAAGCTTCTTCTAGTATATTAATATTATTATAAGGTGCTAGTATAAAAGCGAGGCTATAGATACTTAAAAGGATTAAAGAATAAGTATTACCTAATCCTTAATTTAGATATAGAAGTTATATATGTCATAGTATAAAAGAGTAGTACTAAGATCATATAGACCTTTATAATAATAAAGGAGAAAGGAGACCTTAAGCTAGCTATTAAATTAAGGTAGTAAGGACGTATTACTACGCCTAAGAAGCTATTTAAGGCTTTATAAATAGTAGAATTTAATAGCTTATTAGGATAAGAAGTCTTCTACTTTATTATCTATAACCTTAAAGTACATAGGCATATATGTATCTTTAAGGCTTATATAGTTAATAAAGTTAAGAGGAAGGCTATAGATAAGCTATATAAGAAATCGAGACTTATAATTATAAGCTATAGCAACTATAGGAAGGAGTTTATTTTAATGCAATTGCTAATAATTTAATATACTAGCTAGTACGTGCTAGTAGCGCTTGCCCCCTTATTAATACTACTAGGATTTTTGCTATAGCTATAAGATATTACTTAAGTATATACTTAATCTAAATCAAACCTAATTAAAAGTATTTTAGTATACTTACTACTATAATTTAGGCATTTATATCCTAATAGCATAATTATAATAGTAATCAAGCTACTTTATAGTATTATAAAAGTAGAGACCTATTAGTTTATAATATATAATCATTACTATAAGAAGAAGCTTATAATAAGATCTTTAATCTATAACTTCTACTTTCTTATTACTAAGGATAGCTATAAAGTAGGGATTATTAGAATGTAGATAGATAATACTCTTATCTTCTATAATAAGCAGTTTGCTAAGCTTAAGGATAAGGAACTAGTAAAGGCTAAATTAAGAGTAAAGCTAAAAGAGAAGCTAGTAGAAGGTACTCCCCTAATCTTTAATAGCTACATTTTAATATAAGAAGAAAGTAATCTTCTATTCTAGTAAAAGGAGTAAGAGAAGAAGCTTAAGACTATTAATATAAAGGCTAGCGACTATAAGCAGGCCTATATATAATAGCGCGCTTAAGGCGCGTATATTATATCGATCTACTAGCTAGAAGCATTATTTGATCTATTAGTTATAGTATAATACTAAGACCTAGATGAGATTAAGATAATAGTACTTAATAAGCACCTTAAGTAGTAGAAGGCGAACCTTAAAAGAGGCCTATACTATATCCCCCTAGACCTCTTAATAGCTAGATTGTTTATCTTTATTAATAGATTGCTAGTAAATAATAAAGATTTAAGTTCCTAGTTAGAGTATATTATTATACTAGCAAATAAGGATATAAATAAGGCAGAAAGCAAGTTTACTATTAGAAGTAATATTATATACTAGAGCTTAATAAAGAGTAAGAGAGTTATAAGAAGCAGTCTTATATTAGAGATCTATAGTATGATTGCTAGTATTAATATAGGAATCGTGATTAGCGTAATACTTAAGCGCATTATAGAGGAATTAGGACTACTCCTAATTAAGACGGTCGTCTATATAGACTTATACTCCCTTTATAAATGCCTCGTTAAACTTAGTACTATTAAGGAGAAGCGTCTTATAATTAATATTATAAGTCTAAAAGAGTCGTATAAGGAACGAGAACTATATAAGATCTAATAGATTAATAGCAAGGATAATCTATTAGATATAATAATAAAAACGAATCTAAACCAATTATTAGAAACTTTAATTAATAGGAATGCACTTATAGTATAAGTAGAAGGCTAGGTAAAAAGAGACGGATTAGAAGTATTAGTAGAACTATAATACTAACTATATTAAGCGTTCTCTTATAAGCGTTTTTATAAGCGTTTTAATATATAATTTTAAGCGACCTAAAAGCATACTCTTATTAGTTTCTTATTAGTTACTAAGATCCTTCCTTATATTCTAATTAGCTGAATTAATCTTTAGCTATATTTTAAACTATATTCTAAACTATATCTTTTCTACTATTTTCCTTATATTCTTTTAAGCTGTACTTTATTATAGTATATACTATAATAAAGTTTTTATATGTTTTAGGCCTATATTATAGAGGTAATAGTAGGTATAAGGGACTATATAGTAGGAGAGAGATAATAATAGGGTTATTCTAATCCTAATATAGTAATATTAATAATAAAAGAAAAGTTGCTAGTATTAGGATATAGGGTATTAGAGGTATAATAGGTCATATGATCTAGTCACATGATATCGTGTAGCTTAGTCAGCGAAGAGTGCAAAACCTCTTTGCTCCTATAACCT
>QGMI01000625.1:0-23382 GCA_007821535.1 Lachnellula occidentalis
GACTGAGGTTGTCGTAGGTAGTGAATAGGGTTTGGAGGATATTGTACCAGGGAGAGGATTTCTGGATGGGTGAGGATGGTGGTGGAGGGGATGGTGATGATGGGATTGTAAGGATCAAGGAACTCATGATGAATCTATCCTGTAAAGCTGAGTATGATAAGGTCGGTATGAAGATATGTTGGTAGGAACGCTATTTAGGCGTCAGTTATACAGTATCGCTGTATGCTTACCACCGTACATGTAAGTCATCCTTGGCGTGCCGCGTACCTGCACCTATGATTATAGTTCATCCGTGGTGGCTATGCTGTGAGGCACGGAGAAATCTAACAGCTGGTATTTTCTTTGACTGGCTCACACTACGAGCATTTCTCCGTAGTGGCTATACTGTGAAACAAGAAAGCAGTTATAAATAAGGGTATTATTAGGTAATAAAATAGTAACCTCCTTTTTCTTCCTTCTTAGCTCGCTCGCTTCAGTCTAGTCGGCGTTTAGTAACTTTTCTATTTTGACGACCACTTTTGGTTCTGGCCAATCGCATATACAACCTTGTAAAAGATCACGGTAGGCATAACTTATCCTACATATCTCTGTTATTGTACATTCTTTATTTTTAGATCTTTACAACTTCTTTAATACGCTGCTTGCATCGGCGACCAAGCCCCACCCGGTCTGCCATGGGCATGGTATCCAGGTATCCTCATGTTTCCGTCAGGGCGCCGGGGTTATCCCTGCTCTCCCCGTATGCCAGTCATACTTATTCAAGAACGATGCTGTAGCATACAGTGCATAAGTGTCAGCATTATTTTCCTGTCCTGAGGTTGCGCCTGCAGAATTATCAAAGCCATAGCCAACGCCATCGTCTGTATAAACACAATTAGACCCACTTCGAGCAAGCGACAAGGCTACGGCCCAAAAACACTCACCTGTATTGAACAGTTGATGCGTCATCTCGTGTAAGAAGAGACTTGTCACCGCAAAGTACTGGTCGAGATAGGCTGAATTGTCGGTCGGGATAGTTGACGAACCCGTGTACGCCCTCACTGAAGACTTCAGAGTGCGAGCCGGTTTGTCACCAGAAGCAGGGACCGTGCCGAATGTGTTGGGGCAGAAAGTTATTATGTTTCTTGGTGCCTTCATTGTAAAAGCGCCTTCGCGAGGATTCGCTGCGCAAAGCCCAGCACGTGTTGGTGCGGGTGTGTCTTGGGTCTTCAGATCTTGCGGGTTGAGGTAGTTATTCGATCCAGCATCATAGAAAGCAAAATCAGTCCCACGGAAAGCTGAGAAGAAAGCATTAGCAGAGCTGATTTGTTTTTCTGATAACAATACGTACAGAGGATATCCGAGATAGGTGTGCCATCTGGATCGACCGAGTTCCCGGTGCCGGGGAGAAGGGTGTCAGTAGCTTGCAGCCATTGATCGTTGCAAGCAAAGCGCCAAGTACTTTGGCCTTTTTTTGTGAAGTCGATGATTTTCTGGAAGTTGTCTAAATCTGTAAGTGCTGCCAATATAGGATGAACGAGAGCAGTGGTGTACCTCTGACTAGCGTTGCTTTTCCTGTATCTTGGAGTCTGAGCCTGTTGTCCGAGAAGCCAATTCCGAAAAACGTTCTGAGAGTTCGGACAACGCGTAGGCGCTTTTGCTTTGTACTGCCAGTTGGAGGAAAAGAAGGATTGTTTAATGCGGTATTGATATCGTTTATGGCTGCCTGACTCATATCTATGACTTCTTGGAGAGCCGGTCTTACCACAGCATCTTGGGCACCGCAGCTTCCTGGGTTGTTTCCACTGATAACTGTATAGACATCCTGAGTATCTAGCTGGGAAGAAGAAGAGATGAGTAGAGCGATAACAAGGGAAAAGAGTAAGGCGAAATGTGAGTGAAATGAACCCATAATGAGTGTGGTTAAGTTACACTCAGTTTGTCGAGTGATCAGTATCGAAGTCTTATAGCGTCTAGATGGAAGTAGGCATCTAGATCTTATATGGAAAGACATAGTGAAACGAATGAGCCATGCGCCATAGCATGCTATATGCACTCCTTGGAGGCATAGTGTCAGCATGGGTCAATAATAGTTTACATGGCTGATACAACATCCAAGGGTAAGCACAAATCCCAATCCTTTGATTTCGTCTCTTTACTTGTTTTACTCGTAGTTATTACTATTCCTATCAGCGTGCACTACCGTACTATCTCAAGATAGAGGAATTGTTCTATATTGTCTCGCTTAAAGCTATTTGCATTAAGTGATTGGGCTATTTAGGGTATATGAGATTCTTCGACTAATCAGATGTCTCTCTTCGTAAGCAGTATATAGAAGGATGCAGGAGATCCACTTATAATATCAAGTTTACTAAGAAATCAATCTACTCTCGCTGCGTCGACTAATCAGATGTTCCCTAGCTGGTGCCTGACATCCTTTGCTTACATATATGGGGCTGCAGGAGATCCACTCCGACAACTAGGTTTACTACCATCGCTGCCTCCACCAATCAGATGTTCTCTTAACGGGTGGGGGCTGCAGGAGATGTTACTCTATTTTTGCCGCATCCCTCTATAGTAAGACGGTACGGTATAAGCCTTGCTTACTAGTATGCATAATAGGTAATCACACCTACGACGTCAATCGATGAGTTAGTAGAAACAGTCATACGAGCGCGTGTCTTGATCCTAAAGGATTCTTTTCTAGAGCGACTTGAACTTATTCTCATCAATGTTACGACCGTTGATATTATAGGCGGAACATGAAAAAGACTCCTAAAAATAAGTCTTACAAAGCAAAGGCTTATACTATCAATAACGAGAAAGTCTTAGCGCTCTAATAGAAGGAATCCTGGCTTGTCGTAGGATTGCCAGTTCTTTCAGCTCCAGGCGTTCTTTTTTCGTCTTCTCCACTGTTTGGTACTAGGAATCTGTAATCCTGTCATTTTGTTCATGTCAGAATCCTCTGCTAGTTAGGGCTGAGTTACCCATGGCATCAGGTTTGACATTGTCACTAAATTGCATGAAATATACGGCGCAAGTCCTCTTCAATCTCTCTTTCATTTCTTATTATTTCAAAGCTTGGTCCATCCATATTATCTTCTGTGGTGATCAGAGGGACATTCTCTTAAACTCTTACTACATGCTTTATCCAACTATGAAGCTCCATGTCGCTCTCTACTTTGGTTTCTTGGCCGTGAGCCAAGGCTCCTTCACGAATACTTCTTCCACTGATTATACAACTTCTTCTACTTTGAGCTCGGCTTCCAAGCAAAACTATACCAGTAGTCTTTCGTCATCAACTACCAATCCCCTTTCATCATCAACTACCAATCGCCTATCGTCTTCAAGTTCCGGAAGCAAGTCTCTTTCAAGCTCCTACGGTGGAGTATCGTCAAGCACTTTCTCGTTAAGCTCGACCATCACAAAGTCCACGAATGGAACTCAAACCTCTACGACCAGCCGATCACCAACAATTAGTTCCAAGTCAGGAACGAAAAGTGCATCAAGTTCAAGTTCATCACCATCGACTAGCACATTATCCACAAGCTCCGCGACAGGGTCTCTGAGTTTCATCGGTTCCTGGACTGAATCGACCTCGATAACCCCAGCATCCTTCTCCTTCTTTGATGTTCCTACAACCACATTTGCAAGCGCTGCATCCGAGACGTCCGAAGGTGTACTTCTGGGAGGTTTATTCCTTGCTCTCCAGGCCAATCGAAAATGGCTTACGGATCCCACACTCAAATCCCAATTCCTCAACAATGTTAAAAAGACCCAAGAAGAGACTACTGCTTTGCTTAACGATCTTACCGTTAAGCCTCCAGATGCTCCAGATTGTCATAATACAAAGCGGAAAAGACAAGGCCGTCGCATGTCAGAGAAGCAGCTGAGATCTATTCTCCGCAAGAGGGGTGTTATTGGGAGCATAGGGAATGTGATTAGTGGTGCTATTCACGATGTTGGAGCTCTCATCAGCTGTGCGAATAGTGTTGTCAAGAGTTTGACAGATGCTGTTAATACAAATACGCCTGATCTCAATGAAGTTGAGAACCTGACCGATACTTTGGCAAAGATTGGTGAGGATTTGCAAGAAGAAGAAGATGACGACGAGAACAAGTCGTCTTCTGCGGATCATTCATCCAGAACAATCACGAGCACATCTTCGCAATCCTCATCTTCATCCTCGTCTTCGCGGACGTCCTCGTCTTCCGCATCAGGGACCATCACCGACACTCCGCCCTCCTGGGTTCCCGATGCAATTGGGGGTATTGACACCAATGCGCTGAACAGCCGTGCGACGCAAATCGCTATGTTGGACAGCTTGGTATGTTCTTTTTTTCATACTCGAAGCTGTGTTTCCCATCAAACACGAGATGGAGCCTCGACTCCCTCCTGGAATCCTACTTTCTACTATACTAACTAATTAAACAGGATGCTGGAGCAACGGATACCACGCTGTCTTCTAGCACAAGATCTGCTTCTGGCTCGCAGTCTTCCGCTTCAAGTAGCCATTCTACATCCACATCTATCTCAAGCACGAGATCCGCCTCCGATTCACAGTCCTCCACTTCAACCAGTCATTCGACATCGACTTCTACTTCACACCCGATAACCTCCCGATCCACTCTCTCAAGTGCATCTAAATCCGCATCACCACCAACATCAACATCAACATCATCCTATAGTGCATTGCCATGTTACAACTACGAAGATCCCCATGCAGGACCATCAGGCACAGCCTACTGCACCTGCAGCAACGGCGCAAGCACAGCCCTAGCCCCCCAAACAGGCACCAACACCGGCTCAGCCTACACGCCCTGCCCCTGGACGATCGCCCCCGCCCTACCAACCAGTACACCAGCGCCGAAACCCACAAACACCGTCCCGTTCCCCTTTACCACAACCCTTCTTGGTGGCGAGGTAGACGCGTGCGCAACATCGACGTTTCAGGATATAGCTGGTTATCACCTTACGTTTTGCGCGGGCAGTGTTACGACACTTGTGCCTAGCTCGACGACGCAGGCGCCGCCGCATCCGACGTGTACGGAATGGACTGATTGTCCGGCTGATTACTGCTCGGATAAAGGGCAGCCGGCTGGGTGCGATGATGATGGGGATTGTCCGGGTTGTGTAAACAATCTATGTGCTTGTTTTAAAGACACATTGTAAGAGTCTAAACGCAGACGGAGGCAGGGGTTTAAAATCATGGTTACTTGCTCTATGCATTCTCTATTTCTGAATGCCTTGTTTTCTATTACCGTCATACGATACTACATCCACCTCTACCAGCTCCTTCCCACTAGTGTAAATTCCTATTTCTGCTTCTGCTTCTACCTCAACTCCCCCTTCCCTTCCTTGCAACCTTCCGAATCCATCCACCCACACAAAAATGCACGCAATGATGAACAGAAAATTCCAGGGCCAGACATCTAACCCTCTATAACTAGCATTTAGCGCCCCCAGATCCATATATCTGCAAAGAAACGGAAGGGCCTATGTCTTTGAACGGCCAGCGAAATTTAAATCAAGAGCTATCTATCATAAGGGAAGAAGACATGCGGGCGCGCTTACTGGTCCGGAAGGACGCCAACGCGTCGGGGTACTTACTGCTGGGTACAGGTATCAGAGCCACGAAGGATGAATGTGCCACTTGCGACCTCTGCGGCCATATTGCCTGTGTCTGCGCGGACAGATGTATGGGCATTGTGGGAACGAAAAAGGGAAGAAGCTAAAGCTGAAGTCTTGACACTTTGGCAGAAAGGGATTCCGGATACTCCATTCCATAGACGACATTCAAGTGTACCTACCTACTAAGAGTGTTCCGTTATCCAGCATCCTGGGTATAAAATCGAAACAAAACATTAATTATTAATTAGTCTAATATATCCCCCTCTTCCACACCCACACCTCCATGCCTCTTCAGCCGCTGCTGCTCGCGTTCTATCTCCTGCCAAACATCCACGATATTCGGGCACCACCGTTTCTTCAGCGTCGTGATCAGCATCTCGCACGCAAACAACACACCGAGCACCACAACCAGCGTTGCCCACCAAGCGGGGTTCGCACCAAAATGATGCACGAAGCCGCTGTACACGGAATACGAACCGGGGGTATTAGCATATGCCAGGGATAGGAAGACATTCCACACGCCCCAGCCTAGTAAAGTGATCGTGACGCTGAAAATGGGTATCCATGTTTTGTAATGAGAGTCGAGGACCCTGTTGTTCATGGAAGTTAAAAAGCTGGGTTATGAGAGAGGGAGGGGAAGGGAGGAGGGAAGACGAACAGTAGTTTTACATTGATGAAGATGACGCAGACTGTAAATGCCAGGTCGCCGATAGCAAATAAACCTTGATCTCGAGTGAAAATGATGCGGCCGTACAAGCAATAGATCATGAAATATACAATAACAGCTTCGACGGCCGCTTTGAGCATCCACCAGCCGCATTTCTTCAGATTGAAACCCGTGCAGTTCTGGCCGTAGCTGTAGATCTCTGGGACTGCAAGGAGAGTCTCAGCTGAGATATCCTGTTCAAAGATACCGGGGATCATAACACATAACGAGGTAAAAAGAGTGTTCCAGACGGTGAGCGACCAGTTTTCGTAAAGCGAAGTCCCGGTGTATCCGTTCCATTTTTGGTATAGAAGCTGAATGCAGTAGAATAGCATCTCTTTCCAGAACGTAGCAAGAGCGTATTGGGCGATACGGTCGTAGTTCCAATGACCATGAACAAGAAGTAGGCGTTGGAGAAATCTAAACTGGGCGATGGAGTAGTCGGCTACTCTGGCGGCTTGTAGACCCTCTTTCCCGCTGATTCCTACGCCAACATGGGCTTCTTGGATCATCGCTATGTCGTTACCGCCATCGCCAATCGCAAGAGTGATGGAACTAGGCACCTTGTGCCGAATGTTTTTGACCATGCTGGCTTTCTGTGCTGGCGATGCGCGGCAGCAAATGGTCGAGTCGGCACGAAGCAGGAGGTTGTAGAAATGTGCACTCAACGCATCGTCATTTTCAACTCCCATTAATGTTTGACCGTCAATGACAACAACAGAATGAGCGATCCTGCCTTCCATGATGGTAAAAAGCGCCGAATCGATCTGCGTTTTGAGGGGCCCTTGCTTGTGGTCTAGAATAAGAACGCGAGAATAACTTTTACAAAGTTTTGCTGAGTGTGCAATATTGATAGCAGTCTCGCGCTTATCGCCCGTAAGCATCCAGATTTTGATATGTGCTCGCTGTAACTTCTCGATGGTTTCGGGAACGCCGTCCTGGAGTTTGTCTTCAATGCCAGTAGCTCCGGCGAGATCTAATTCCTGCTCGACTATCTCAGCAGCGGATTCGATCATTTCTTGTCTATTGACAAGACTGGTTGTAGCGTCGTGGTAGAGTTTCGACCAGCCTTCGTATTCATCCTGTGCGATGAACCGGTACCCGAACATAAGGGTTCGTAGTCCTTCGGATGCGAAGTCGTCAATGTCCTCGAGGCAACGTTCAAAAATGGTTGCATCGTCCATTGATTGATCGGTCACAATTCGTGGGGTGCTGGGCTCCGACATAGGCAAGGAAAGAAATCGCCTGTCGAGTTGAGAGGACTTTCTCGGGCTGCTTTGCGCTTCGTAATCGTTTCGCTGGAATACGGGTTGCGGGCTTGGAGGGTATTCATCAATTGTTACGCTCTTCCGCCCGGTTATTATTCTTCTCAACTCCATACTAGGTCTGTCCAGCTGAAAGCTTGACCTTTGGAGACTCCTTCGGGACTGCTCATCGTGACTCTTCCGCATGATCGCTTCTTCAACATCAACACTTTTGCGTTGATCCTGTCGCTGTCGGACCTCTGATGCCTTTTGTAATGCCATGGCAGAGAGTCGAAGCCTCGGCTGAATAACAGAGTCTGCGCCCTTGCAGAATAAACATATTCTTCCATCGGGAAATTTGACGACGATGGACATACGTTTTCTTTTGCTGCTAAACTCTATTATGTCGAGAACTTCATAGACTTCTTGCGCGGGAGATTTGGAATCAAACTTGTCGATTGATAACGTGATCAAACGTGTCGTCCTGTCAGTCACAATATAGCCCAGTTCACCAGCTGCCTCGACCAAAGCGAGTTCATCAGGAGACGCAGCTTGAAATCCACTCTTTCCATCCTTCCGAGCTTCTGGAAAACAGGTATGGCAAAGTGCGAGAGATAGCAAGAAAAATCGTACTTTCTCTGAGAGCTTAGCATCAGGGTGCTTCCAAAGGCTTCTCAAAAGTTCCTTGGAGGACATATCGCGATGCAGGCTACGTCGCGACATAGACCGCTCCAACCTTGGGACAGTCAAAGATTTTCTGCCGACGGGGAACGGAAATCCATCTCTAGATGGCCGAGGGGTATCTAATGCTTCGTGTTCCACAATCGTTGGCGTTGTGGGGTCTTGGAGACTGGGTCTTTTGAGCAATTGCAAGTCTTTCTCTTTTGTCGACACTTCCGATTCAGAATCGTGTACCAAAGCCAACCCCGCGACGCTGATCTTCCGGAAACGCATAATATTCTCCGTCAAAGTCCCGGTTTTATCAGAAAATAGATAGCTGACCTGCCCAAGGTTCTCGTAGATGTTTTGCGTATTAGATACCATTGGCGTGTTTGAAGCTTCATCATACATCTCGACGTCGTGCAGGAGTAAGAATTGAGCAAGTTTGACCAGCTCGAGACTGACGTAAAGGGCTAAAGGGATGAGATTGTTAAATTCGATGGCGTATGCGATAAAAATCTCTGCAGGACCGAGATGTGCGCCCTTCAAGTACCACGCCTCACGTTCAAAACCTGTCATCCATATATAATACCCTGCAGTGCAGCCTGTCGCTAGCAATATCACAAATACGACGAGAAGAATCACCACCTGATTAGTTATACCTTGGACTGCGGGTGCCTTTGGCTTCGGGTTCCTGCTCGCATTCATACGAATCTTGCATTCTTCGCCCGTGTTGATAACCATTCCAAAAGCTCTATTGGTGTTCCTCAAGGTGCTTCCGCGATACACCATGTTATCCTGCGTGACCGGGGACGTCTGTCCATTGACCGTGACTTTGCCGTGGAATTGGTAAAGGTCGGCATTCGGATCTTCTACCACGAAAGTTGCATGGCATTGAGAAATATCAGCCAAAGTTTCACAGGAAAGTAGGTTCGGAGGCCTTCTGATTTTGAGATTAGTCTCGCCATCCAGTGACATAGTCTCGATGTATGCGATGCCATCTCGACCGTCCGCGTAAAGGAGCACAATGTCTGCTGGTATCGGGTCGTTGCGCTTGAGTTCGACAACATCCCCTACTTTGATATCCTTCCACTGTACAGTGAACCAAGAAGTTTGGCTGGGGCTGAGCGAGCCCCCAGAGTTGGCATCATCAACATATTCCTCACTGCTAATCTCAACAGACGCGGCACCCTTTCCGACCTGAACGAGTGCCTTTTGTCTGAATCGATGCCAGTAATTTATTCCGGGGTTGCGCAGTCGAGTTGGTACGAGTGAAATCCTAGACGATCTCGACCCATATAAAACATGTGCTGCCTTCCCGTTATCCACTTTGTCGAGCTGATAGCGGCGAACGTCGTCGTATCCTTCTCTGATTATAATGAACAGCAGAAAGAATAGCAAAGGGAGAATGGTGGTAAATGATCCGGTTGTACTAAGCCCCGGCACCAGTTGAAGGATACCAACGACAAGAAAGAAGAAGTTGGCAGCCTTGGAGAATTGAAACCAGATTTGTTTGGGAAGGAAGTTCCAGATAGTATACCGGCTCGAACGGATACTATTGGAGATATATGGCTTTCCAGTTCTTTCGTCAATCAAGGGGCTGTCCCTTGAAACGTCAAGTTCGATACGGCGTCCGTCGTTGGTGGGTTGTATTTCTTTTTGTCGAAGGATGCCTTGAATTATATACTTCTTGTACCAAAAGTTGGTTTTCCGTTGGATGCCCTTATTGCTCCATTTAGGCAAATTCAAAGCTTTGAATCGGCGCTTTTGAGAAATCGAATTCTTTGCTTCATCTTCAACGATCGTCTGATTCTCGGCGTCACTCTCCCTCTCCCTGGAGGCGTCGGAACCCCAATCTGCTTTTTGGTTCTTTGACTCATTCTGAATCTTCTGGTGCTGAGACAGGGGCGCATGATGTAGTTTATCAATTGATATTGAATCCCCAAGCTGTGGAGGGCCAACGGCCAAGTTTGCTCCAGGCGGACGATAAGTCCCGGAAGATGATTCCGATTCTGGCGATGTGCGAATAGTCAATTTACTCGGCGATTTCAAAGGGATGCTGGTCGGGGCTGAAGGCCCATCACTCTTGGTATCATGGGCTAGTTTCTTTGGTGGGGAGTGATTGTTGTTCGGACGATCCATGGTACAGGTGTTCAGAGGTCTAAAACGAGGGTTGTGACCGCAGCGCACCTGCACGCGGTTGATCCGGTATATCCGGTGCAAAGAGGGTGGATTGCTCTGGCCGGTGGGTTCGGATTACTATGGAAGCATGCAGTCTGCTCCCAGCGGTCCATTGCTATGTTGTCGCGGCGAGGAAGTATACAAACGAGTGAGCATACTACTGGGGATATATTGGGTAGGTAGAGGTATGGAGCATGAATCTGAACATGAATAGAACAGACGAAATCTCGACACGAACAGCCCGTGACGGACGGGCGCCAGTGAAGAATGGCGAATGACGTGAGTCTGTGGCTTGGCGGCCCGTGGAAGACCAATGGAACGCCCTGCTTCCGGACCGTGCAAGGATATTGCTGTGGCTGATTGTCCGCAAGGCTAGGCCCTAGAACATGGTGATCGCGAATCAGATATGAGATTATCCAACGCTACCATTACTTTACTACCGTAGTACCGGCTGCATTCCGAGGTTCTAGCTGCGACTTCTCTTTGCAACGACGAGTAACAGCAAGAGTACTAAATATTTTCGGCTTCGAATAGGAATTAGTTAGCCTGAAAATAATATCAGTCCAAGGTTGAAATTAATACTATTACTATACGCCATGATAAAATTGAACCTGTATCTCAAGAACATATTGCATTCATATAATGAAAGTTCATAGGCTTAAAACGTGTACGTTTTATCGTATATATATATTTCATATCTGTGCATTAAGAAGTGTTGGTTTTATTTTTTGGGGATCAGTACATATACTAGTTTAGTTACTTTAGACAAATGAGTTGTAGCAGAGGGAGTACTATCCATCCTTCTGAGTATATATACTCTATAACCGACAACTAAAAAGCATTCATGGTTGAGGCGCTCTCATGCTGCTCTTAGCCTCTTAGACGGGAATAGTCTTAAAGAGAGATAGAGTGTGAGAATCGATTAGTTGCAAGGACGCCATCTAGAGAATGAACAAAGCGAGAGACTATCCATGAGCCTCTTTGTTCCTTGACTGGATAATCAATGAATTCGACTAAACTTATTTCGGAGGAAACCCCGCCATGCAGGCAGAGGCGGGGTAGATTCAACATCCTACCGGTACTTGTAGACGCTTCTTTTCCTCCCTCAAATATTCATATCATTTCGGTACGAATATTTATTGCATCCGGATATTGATTCGATAAGCGCGCTCAAGCAGAATACAACACCAGGAATGATCGAGCTCTTCTTCATCGGAAAGAGACAAGAAGTAGTAAAAAGGTACGTCACGTGTGTGAGATCCGACCACTTTCGTAAGTCTAAATGGTGTTAAATTTTGTATTGCTTAGTCAGCTGGCACATCATAAATTCTGTATCTTAGCATACTTGACACTTCACCTTCTATAATACAAAACATCTTTGCACCCATATAATCCAACAATTGGTGATATATGGATTGAGCAGGTGCCTGATCACGTGTCTGGGGCGAGCCATCTATATGCCCCATGTCATTGAGGTTATTCCCAACTTGATGTGAATTCGGCTTTCCCGCTTCCGCGTGTAAGCACTCTTTACCCTTTGCACTTACCATATTCACAAGCGGGGTAAGAAAACCTAGACCCTAGAAGCTTGCGTGAATCAGCTCGTATAAGAAAGGACTGCTTCCCACCCCCTTCTTCCCTTCTTAGTATAGTATTCTCATTTTTCAAAGCTTAATACAAGCACTTCTTCACCTATCCCGCTACCCGCACTCATACAAACCATTTCAAGCACACAATCTATCATCATCTCTCAACATGTCAAAGCAACTATCTATTGCTTCTCTTGAGGGCATTCTCGGCTACTCTTTCGACGATCCCAACATTGCGTGGTTGGCCCTGCAAGCCGCAGGCTCGGGCATCGGCGGCTCAGATGGCAATAAGACATTGGCCATGATCGGAGATGCAGTGATGAAACTTATCTTGCTGATTGATCTTGCAGAATCCGGACTCCCGCGAGGTTTGTCGCCCTTCAATTGTCATTCGAGGATCCACAGACCACGAGCTCTGGTTAATCTGCTGTAGGAGCCATCGATTCTGCAATCCAACGTATTGCATCCAACAACAACCTGGCGCAAGTCTGCGATGATGCCGATATTACCCGATGTATCAATGGGAATCCGTCACAATTGGGTATTAAATCGCCAAAGACTCGAGCGGCTACGGTCGAAGCGATTTTGGCGGCTGTCTATCAAGACTCGGGCAAGGATATCGATGAAGTGAGGAAGGTTATGAACGTGTTGGGCTTGAATGCCAAAGCATGATTTAATTCTATCTGCTGGAGACAGCGAGATACTACGAATCTATACGTCTAGTTTTAATTATCATAACAAGAGGCTCAAGACAGTCACAGAATCGGTAAGTGATCCATTCCAGATACGCTAATGCATTTAGCCCCGAGCGCCCTCTCTCCAAAGGGACTTCCCTGGCCCCTTCTACGCATCCTATAATCAAGATATCTCTTTATAAACCGATGAGGGGAGTTTACCTATAAGTTTTACCCCCGGCGCAGGCTTTACTTTGCGAGCTGTGGATACTAGGATTCAAGGACCTGTAGAGAGGGCCCGGAAAGTCCTTTTCGAGGGGGAACCCCGGGGGCTCCATGCTTCAATATCTCCCAAAAGTGCATCACATATGTAGCATGATAGGCATGACCAGATTTGGGCATGACTGACGTAAACTTCTTTGGCAAGCATAAACTCTCAAACTAGGAGCCCCACCAATGTATTTTCTAATACTTCTTACATCGTCCGAGGCCAAATAAACAGCACTCACTAATAGTGGCGCCAGGGTCACTCTAACAATATACCACTTATTGAAGTTCATCTCTGGCGCTACTATTTGTAAATGCTGTTTATTTGGCCCAGGACGAAGTTGAAATAGCCCTCATTTCCACGTGCTTCTAGACGTAAGCAACACCCCCACTTCAGAGTTACTCTATAACCTATCGGGTATATGGAGCGTAATGACGGGAAGTAGGGAGTTTGGTTGGCTGAATGCACTGGTATTCAACCCACGTCTTTCGCTAAAGCGGTTTCACCTCACACGTGGTGTAATTGGCGGAAGGAAGGTAGAGAGGAAGGTAGGGGGACAAACTGAGTACTCCGTACTACATTGTTATATCAGATTTATACTGAATACTAGTAATTAGTTAATACAACCTCTGCCATTATAGCACCCAAGACTTCGGCTTGAAAGAACTTCTTTGCGCCACAATTGCACATAAAGCTTCAAAGTCCACTGCCCCCATGATATCGAAAACCGCCACGTCAGCTCCCAGCTCCCTCGAAAACCAATTTCGAAGCTCCACGGCCAGAAGCGAATCAACACCGTATTCGTACAGAGGCTTGGAGGTATCAATGTTCTCAGCCGGCATTAAAAGTGCTCGTGATATCTTCTTCACCAAGCCTTTTAACACAATAGGAAGTGCCTCGGACATGGAACTCAATGTCAGGAAGAGCGAAGCATAATCAATGGAAGTCACTGTATCAGCGTGTTCTCCCTCTCGCGAGTCAAACTGATCAAGATGGTTGAAAGTGTTTCGCGTCATCCAGCTGAGGATTTCGGAATTTTTCGCTTTAAGGCCCGCTGGGGTTTGCAATCCGACAGCCACTTGCACCTTGTTTCCCACTTCTAGATTTGGATCACAGTACTTGTCCAGGATGGCGAGGAGATAGGACTCGGGGATGGGAATTGTGTGACCTCCGGCTTCCATGGCCTTTTGCAGGAACGCGTTTTCGTGTACAGCGCCAGCTGATTCGACCCATCCTAAATCGAGAGACACAGCTTTTTGACCGTGACTTGAGCGGTAGCGAGCTAGTTCATCCATGTATGTACTACCTGCTGCGTAATTTGCCTGGCTTGCGTTGCCAATTAAGCCACATACGGATGAGAGAAGTAGGAAGAAGTCCATCTCGAGAGGGAGAAGAGTATGTAAGTTCCAGGAACCTTTTATTCTTGGGTTTATAGCTGCTTTCCAATCATCGAAGGTCATGTTTTCAAAGATTGCATCCTGGAAAACGTTAGATATATTTCGCTTTTTTCCCTTTCTGCCTTTCTGCGATGTAGAATACTTACTCTGAGTACCATGGAGCCTTGGATACAGCCTTTGATAGGCGGCATGGTTTTGGCGTATCGCGAGATGAGTGCTGAAAGTGACTCTCTGTCTGCTACGTCACAATGAGGAGTTTCAATGCGAACTCCATTAGACCTCAATTCGTCCACTAGCTCGATGGCCTCTTGAGATTTTGGTCCTGATCTTGATAAGAGAATCAGGCTCTTAGCTCCTCGTTGTGAAAACCAACGTGCTGCAACTCTTCCCAAGCCACCAAGCCCGCCAGCAATCAAATAGGTGGCATTGTTATCCAAGTTGTAGGTAGGAACTGTTTTGAGCAAGGTCTATATCAAAGTTGGCCATGTTCAGGTAGTAGATATACGTGTAGTCAAAAGGGGTACGTACCAAAACCTTATCATCGGGTTGTATATCAATAACAATTTTCCCCGTGTTATTCCCACTCTGCATATAGCGAAATGCATCCTCAAGTTCCGACATTTTGTAAGTATGGAGTGGGGTGATAGGCTTTAGAACCCTAGCCTCTATCAACTCCATAACTAGGCGGAAGGATCTTTGAATTAACTTCGGACGCTCGACAATCATAGCCGCAATATCCACCGTACTAAAGGAAACATTCCTTGCGAACTTATACATAGGAAGATCCTTATGTCCGTGAATATCTCGTTTCCCAATTTCGATAAAGTGTCCGAATGGCGCTATGCATTCCCATGACGAGATGAGACCTTGACCAGAAAGGGAGTTTAGAATGATGTCCACTCCCCTTCCATTAGTGATACGCATGATTTCGTCGGCGAATTGGACATTTCGACTATAAAAAATATGGTCTTCGGGAATACCATACAAATCCATAACAAGCTCTTTCTTAGCGCGCGATCCAACCGTAGTGAAGATTTGAGCGTTGAAGTACTTAGCAATTTGTATACTAGCACCACCGGTTCCACCAGCTCCAGCATGAATCAAAACCGTCGATCTGGGCTGAATGCGGGCAACTTCCACTAGGGAGTGATATGCTGTGGTGAAAATAATAGGTATGGACGCCCCAGTAACAAAAGACATGTCATCTGGGATTTTCAAAACACAATCTTCATTGGAGCGACAGTAGGTTTGGAAGGTATCGAGTTTGTTCGCACAGACACGATCGCCGGTTTGAAAATTACTCTTGGAGCCAACGCGGCTAACCACGCCTGAGCATTCGCAACCCATGGTTTTGTGAATGTCTACACGTCCCAAGACCGTAAGAAGGTCGAGGAAGTTGATGCCTGTTGCTTCGACTTTTATTTCGACTTCTAACGGGCCTAGGGGTCTCTCGACACTCTCATCCTCGGCGAAATATAACGAGTCGAGGAATCCGGGAGAGCCAATTTTCAAGGCGAGTGGTGGTCCAGAATCGAAAGCTTTCTCCTTTAGTTGGTGGGGCTGGGTTCTTGCTATCAAATCTCGATTGGAAGCGGGTGAGGCGATTACTCGTCCGGAGTTGAGAAGTCCGTCTTTTTCGATATACTCCAATTCCTGATCAAACCCATCACTCGAAACCCGATTTTTGAAGAGATGAATGATGCTTTTCATCTGATCTTCCATTGAGGTTCCAAGATCCTTAAGCCATAATGTTACTACTGCAAGCTTATTCGACTCGCTTCGAAGAGTTCGAAGAAAACCGTCAGAAGAGCCGTATTCAGGGTTGTCTTGGGATAGGGCGTCGCCTCCACCCTTTACCCAGAAAAGATTATGCGCATGAAGAACGAAACTTTTCAAATCTATAAATAGATCTGAAGTGAGGTGGGCAAGAATCGGGGTGCCAAATTCCAGCAAAGAGATGAAAAGGTCGCCATTCTCATCGCTTGATTTCCATTCGTGAAGGCGTACTATGATACAATTGAATTGACCGTGTAACGTCAATTCTTTTTCAAGGAGTAACGCAGCTTTTTCTTGTACTGGACTGTTCCCCATTATAACAATAGTGGTTGTAGGGATAGGCTTTGTTCGAGGCAGATCGATACCGGAAGACAGTTGCGTGGTTTCCCGTGATGCTATTGAGACGAGCCAACTCAAGACATGACAGCCAGGGCCCTCGGTATCCACGATTTCCATCTTGGATCGAGAAAACCCATTCTGTTCAAGCAGTGCATCCCATTGGACTGTTGAGACGGCTGGGCTCCATTTTCGATAATTCTCGGTGCCTGGGTAGTTAGTAATAAGTAACGAATGGCAGATAGGGGACATACTTAGCCACCAACCCGATAGTAATCCGAAAGCAAACGAGGTTCTGATATCTTCCTCAACAATTTCCAAGAACACTAGTGAGCCTCCACTATTCGTTGTTAGTACTAAGGAAGCCATGTAAATCGGAGTGTTACTGACGGCTTTAACAAAGAGCGAGCATTCTTGAGGGTCTTGTTCAAGTCTTTCGTGGCGTGAAGCACCTGAGATCAAATTGTTAGTTCCAGTCTTCTCATCATTCAAGAAATCAACTTACAAGACCGGCAATAACCACATCATATGATCCAAGCACGAAGCCTTGCTCTACAGGGTCGTTTTCAATATTGAGCGATTTGAACTTCATGTGAGAGGCATAATCGCTAAATCGCTCTCCGGCAGCTTCAAAGAAAGACGACGAAATGTCACTAAATGTGTATTCGAAGTATCCAAATTGCGAGTGCTCTTTTACCAAGGCGGGAAGGACTTGTTTTGAGGTTGAACCAGTCCCGGCTCCAATCTCAAGAATGTTAAGTTGGGGGTTTCCATGCGAAAGTACCTCCAAGTAGCGAGCAATAGGATCGAAGGCTATAAGCGTATCATTGATGTGCTCATAGTACTCCCCAACAAGGTTGTCGTTGAACAACATCTCCAGTGGATCAATTTCTCCTCGAACAATCCGAGGTAGGTTCTCCCCAATCTTCAGATAGAATTTACCCTCTCCAGAACATTTGATCCGCTCAGAAACTTGTTTGCAATATGCTTCGTCCTCGGCCAAGGACTTCCATCCCGGTTTACTGAGTGGTAACTGCCCAGTGGTCACTCGTTCGACTTGATGCTTCATCCAGGCGAAATACTTTTGAAGGTGATCATTTGCTTTCGGCTGAGTTTCGTCCACGACTTTTATAGCCTTCAGGATAAATTCATAAATCACAAAAGACATATCGCTGTACAACGGCAGTCTATCTTCTTTAGGCGATTCTGCTTGTTTGCAAAAATCCCAAAACTTGGCATCGTCTGGTTGGCACAAACTAGGCATCCATTGGAAGGTGAAAAATGAGTTTCTCTCCTCTTTGACAGAGTCAGATATGGAATTCTGAGCTACAAGAGTTGTGAACTCGATATTCTCAATTGATATAAGAACACTGCCAGTAACTGGGTCGGTTGCAAAAGCGGAACCAGTAATTTGCCGAAATCCTTTATAGGCTGAAGTTCCAATTGCATTGATGGAACTTGAAACAGGATGACTAAGTCCGGAGTTTGAAATCCAAATCTTTTCAACTCTTGTAGGGACAGCAGTTGGGGTCGCATGTTGGGTGCCATTCGAAACCGCAAAATATAGCAATTGCGCGAGGGAATCAAGACTAGTCGGATGAATAACGTGCGGCTGATAGTGGTTTGCATCATCCATAGCAGTCCATTCAAACAAGTCAATTGTTGTAGTCGCCTCGCATTTATCGTTAAAGTGCAAGTTCCGGAGTCTTTGGAAGGCCGGTCCGTACTCAATACCGGAAGATGCGAAATGTTTATAAACGTCCTCTGAACTTATTATCTGCGTGAAAGTTGCCGAGCTCTCTTTGAGAGTTTGCATCTTATAATTGCGTCCAGATCCTTCGCGATTTGACACTTCGTTCTCAGCTTCTTCATACTCAGCCTGGATGATTCCACGACAATTTTCAACCCATTGGCCATGCTCCAAGAAGCATAACCTAAACTTGGACCACGAATCACTTTTATTCCCAGGATCATGCACAGACTGTATAAAAAGCTGAGTCTCTGTACCCTCTTCTGTGTCCACGGGGATTTGGATTGGTCTGATGAATGTCGCGTCCTTGATTGTGTAGCCAGTAATTGGCCGACCCTCTGGCGCAAGTTGACGTATTCCTTCAATGGCCATGATAAGCATCCCAACCGCAGGATAGAGGACTATACCATTGACCTAGAATATATTAGTATTTGTCGTGAAACATTGGCGAGGTGTTTCTACGTACTTTGTGGTCCTGAACCCAAGGGATTTCCGCAATCTTGAAAGAGTTCCGCCATTTTGCTTCCAGAGGATTCCAGTCAAGCGCTGTGGTCCCAAGCAAATCAAGTTTTCCATGTGGACGAAACCGATATCCAGTACTACTCAGTCTGCTTTCGTACCAGTAGGTCTGAGAATGATCAAATGGATATTCAGGCAGACTATGCAGGGTTTTGCAGAGCTTCCCACTGGCTCCCTCGTTCTCGTTGATGCTGGTAATGTTGACTCGGTAATTCAGACAGTGCATTCGACCAAGTGTTTGGAGTGTAGTTGGAAGTGCTGGTGCGAACCTCGTCAGAACAGAGGTGTAGGTGATCTTCTCTCCGCCAGGAATCGTCTTTAAGATGTCTTTAGTTGGCCCTTGTAGCGCTGAATGCGGTCCAATCTCAAGGAGATCATTAACAGTTGCGCTTTTCCCATCATCGAAATCTCCGCCTTTTCTTTTCCGAGTGATCTGTGTTAAGGCCTCTAAGAACCTCACCGGAGATACCATGTTTTGCACCCAATAGTCGCTCTTGCACAAATCCTCAACTAAAACAGTTTTTCCAGTGACCGAAGACACCATCGTCGCAGAACCAGAACAGTCACCGGAGGAGAGGTCTTGTAGTAAAGTAGCATACTCATCTGCTATTATATTCATATGCTTGGAATGGTAAGCAACATCAACTTGGAGTCTGCGGGCGAATATTGAAGCTTCATCGAGGACTTTCTTAAGCGCCTCGATTTCATCGGCAACTCCAGTAATCGTGACATTTCTGGGACTATTGATGCAGCCAATTGAGATACCGCACAATCCTCCAATATAATGGAGAGCTTCAGTTTCTGATAGGCCGACGGACATCATGGCGCCCTGGAGCTTTGATTTCGAGACTTTAGCAGCAAGCGTGCCACGAAAGTAGGCAACCTGGCAGGCCGCCCTGTGCGAAAGTCCACCAATAGAGTATCTATAAAACGCATCAGTCTCCAATTTTTGGAAATGGGCCCCAAAGACTCACGCCGCGGCGATTTCACCAGAGCTGTGTCCTACAACCGCTGATGGGGCTAGTCCGCAGCTGTGCAAGAGATCTACTAGCGCAATTTGCAAAACTGTGCAAAGCGGCTGGCTGTAAGCTGGTCTGTTTAACTGGGAGATTTCCTTGCAGGCATCTAATTCCTCTGGTTTCATGATTAGAAGGATATTACCAAAACGAGGTTCTCGCTTACCTAGAGCAGACCATTCGCATCCAAATTGGCGAAGATAAGCATCTGATTTCAAAACACTAGCTTTATAAATTGGATACGACAATAGTTCAATTCCCATCCTAGCATATTGTGCCCCTTGCCCTGTGAATATGTAGCCCATTCTGCTTTTAGCAGTGGTCCGAATGGGTTTGGAGGCTTTATGAGCGATGTTGCTGAGATCTTCCAGAGACTCAATGACCGCAAATGACTTCCAGGGCAAAGTACTTCGTCTGGCACCTAGAGTATAACTCAAGTTGTTGATAAATGAGCTATCATTGCTCATTGTATCTCGGGAAGTGGTGAAATGTTTCTCATAGAGCTCGCTAAGACGAACTAATACATTTTCATCTGCTGCTGACCATACCAAAAGTTTTGGCGCTCTGATGGAACCGTTACTGCCGCCTTTATTGATTTTCGTATTGGCAGGTGGACTATTGAGCACTGGTGGACTTTTGACGGTGCAATGACTACCCGCAAGTCCTCGACGCTTGAGAAAATTGTAGCTATCATCGATAATGACATGGGAATTAGAGCCACCAAATCCGAAAGAATTTATCGATGCTCTGCGGAGACCAGAGCTTGGCCAAGTGATGGGTGCTGCTGGAAACTGAAATGCAGCCATTAGTTATTGAACCGGGTTAAGAGAATTGGGTTTGAAGGGCTTATTTACCTTGATCTTCAAATAGTCTATATCAATCTTTGAATTTATCTGTTTAAAGACATTCGGTGGGATGATTCCATGTTCTAATGCTAGTATTGCCTTGATCAGTCCAGCCATGCCTGCTGCACCTTCGAGATGGCCAATGTTCGACTTTACTGCTCCGCTAAAAGTAACTGGTTAGGTTTGAGAACAGCGGGGTTGGAATCTTAAATACATATATAATGGTTCCTCCAAGCTACGATACGATTTGAATGCACTTCCAATCGCAGAAGCTTCGGTGGGGTCCCCAACGCGTGTCCCAGTACCATCTAAGAGACGGGCGAGTCAGTAATTGCTTGTCTAAGAAAGTCTTACAATACCGCATAGTAAGTGGGGCTGGTTCAGGACCACGAGAATGTGGGAGATACAAACCAAGAAAAACAGGCAAGTAAAAGGACAAAGTCCCATTACTTACGAGCTTCGACATATCGAGTAATACTCATATCAAGACCCGCCTTTGCGTAAGTCTCTCGAATAAGGGTTTCTTGAGCTTCTTTACTTGGCTGTGTGATACCAGGAGTACGGCCGTCTTGATTTGAACCTGTGGAACGTATTACTGCGCGGATAGTGTCATTATTCTTGATGGCATCCTCTAACGACTTTAGGACAAGAACACTATATCCTTCCCCCCGCGCATAGCCATTAGCACGGTCATCGAAACTGAAGCAGCGACTATCTGGTGAAAGAAAGTTCATATTCGAGAGCATGAACAATGAATCCGGGGAGAATATCAGATTAGCTGCAGCAACAAGAGCCTATAATCACGCACAAGTTATTTCAAGCGATCTTTACCGACAATTAGAGAAAAGACGAACCATTTGGGAATCTCCGTTCCGGAGAGCTTGGCATGCTGAATCTAATGCCATCAAGCTACTGGAACATGCGGAATCCATGTGCACACTTGGTCCTTTGAGGTTAAAAAACCAACTCAACCGATTTGCAAGTATTGAAAATGCAACGCCAAGCGCTGCGTGCTTAGGAACCAATTCGGGATCCTTGCTCATCAGAGTCTTATAGTCGTCGCAGAATGAGGCGGTATGAACTGAGGTCTTGGAACCAGATATCTGTTCAATAGGAAGTCCAGCATTTTCAAGAGCTCGATATGCTGTTTCCAATATTCCTCTTTGCTGAGGGTCAATAGCCGCAGCTTCTTTGGAAGTCATGGAGAAGAATGGTGCATCAAAGGCTCCAAGATCACCTTTGAGAAAGAAGCCTCCATGATGTTGCAAGGCACCAAGTCTGTTGGTGTCAGGATGATGGAAAGCTTTGGAGTTGATCCGATCCAGTGGAAAGTCTTTCGTTACACATCTTCTTTCCATAATCATTTTCCAGAAGTTCTCGGAAGTAGTTGCGTCCTCAGGAAAGCGTATTGAAAAGCCAACGACCGCAATAGGTTTGATAGCATCCTCAATAGAAGCACTATTCGGAGTAGTTATATTGTCGGTGGTCGAAGCTTCTACATATTCCGAATTGCCGTTTGTTCCATTCGAGGCCATAGCTAGAGTATTGAAAGACGGCACTACCTAGAGAACTGAGATATGTCTTGTCAAGAGATCGGTCGAGATAAGTTTCAATTGAGATCAAATTCCGGGGTGTGGAGGCACTATAGGGGGATCAAGGAAGCTCCTAGAGTCCTTAGAATGTCCTCAGCGTAATGAAAACGACGTACTAACAGTGGCGTAAAGCTTGCTATGACAGGAGGCTATATATAAAGCAATCCCTAACAACACTCTCTATACGTAGGTTTTATTTGCCTGTGACGAAGTATTTGGGCTACCGTAGCTATATACGATTACGACTTGGAAAATCATGACTGACGATATAATAAATTCGGAAAAAATGATAAGCGAGCGACCGATAATAATAACATATATGAGCGTGAATTTGCAGAGAATAGTAGAATATGCCTGATCGGCTATATTTTTGGGAAACCAGATCAACAAGCGGTTAGTACAAGAAGAATATTGAAAGAATTAGTAGGGGAATACAACCAACACTCTTGATCTGCTCCCCTCCCTATACGAGTCGCACTCATCCAACAAACAAGCGCGGGCACTTAAGACTGCAGGTGGGCATCAAAGATTACTATACCGGGTTCAGGGAAGTTCTCGGGAATCCCGCAATGTTACACCACAGCCAGGGATGTATATGTATGCGTGTTCTGCATAATAAGCGGTACTACGTAGTTTGAGTCAATAATATCAAGCCAGCCAATAAGCCAGTCAGTCAGTCATCAGCTGAGCTTTTTGAGATAGCTGATTAGCTGATGAAGTCGAGCTATGCTAGCTGATTGGCTTAGTTAGCTGATCAGCGCTAATCAGCTGGATCTATTAATAGCACTATGCCAATAATATTTTAATATTAGTGGTCTTTGATTGAGAAAAAGGATCCTATACCTAGGTAGTGTTGCTAAGACAAATGTCTTGGCATAGAAAAAGTGCCAAGTTTTTCAAGTCTTGGCAAAAAGAGGTTAGGGATTAGCGAGAGGTTTTTGCTCACTTTTATAGCCTCTAATTGGTCTAATGACGTATACGTATATAGTACCTGACTTCTCACTCTTAAATAACTACCTAAATGCTAGAAAGCTTAGTAGTATTATATGATAGATATTTAAAGCTTTACTAGCATATTATAATACTATAAAAATTATTTCTATAGCTCTATTATTCGCTGTAATGCGGGCAGTCTAAGTGTTTATAGGATTTAGGTAGGGTAGCCTATACACGTTTTAGCAATATTAGTATTTGGAGCTTAAAGGAGTTATAGCTTCCT
>QGMI01000626.1:0-23332 GCA_007821535.1 Lachnellula occidentalis
TGTATGAGTAGCATATCATATCAGAGGGGTAATTGTGTTGGATTAGTGCGCGTGGACTAGAATTAGAGTAGGTAGATAGTATAATCGGTGTGGATGGAGAGGGGGAGAGAGGGATGGGAGAGGGAGCGAGGGAGAGGGAGAGGGAGAGGAATGAACTTTCAAGCTGTGCTTGTCACCAATACCTCATCTCGAGTCCTTCGTGTGCTTGTGTTTATGCTTGTGCTGAGTAGGTGGATAATGCTTGCATATATATAAACAATCCCACCCCCTACCTTCTCAACCATTGACGCAATCTGCTGTTCCTGCTGCATGCTGCTGCCGCTGGTGCTGCTGCGTAGCTACGCCTCTATAATCCCCACCTGGTTTGTTCCTCGCACATCCGTTCTCGGATCTCCTTTCGAGGCTTGAGGGGCTAGACTTGAGTGATATTTTATGAGAACAGTAGATGAATGTCTGAATGATGAACGAACGAACGAATGACAGTGGGTCATGACAGCAATTCAACTTCACTTGTGGAAAATTCGTGGTTTGGCTTGTGAATGGAGGGGGTGGGGTGGAGTTGGGGTGGTGTGTATATGGGGTGCGCAGGTGGTAGGGGGGGGAGGAGAAGTTGCACGGGCATGAACCGACGGGGGGTTTGGAAAGTTGAGGTGTTAGGCTGGGATAGTACTAGTTGGGAGAAGGAAGAGGGTGGGGATGGGGGGTTTATATGAGGGGAAGTGGGGAAGTAGGGAGGAAGGGAGGGGGGAGAGGAGAAGGGTTGGTTTGGGGTGAATGTAAGTATGGTTTTGGTTTTGAGAAGAGGGGAGGTGGAAGGTGGAAGAGGCGGGAGGGAGGAGGAAGAGGAAGAAGAAGAAGGTTTTTTCTAGTATATAAAGTATGGTTGTTTGCTGGTTGTTTATCAATATGCATCTAGTGATAAAGACTGGCTCGCAAGATCATCAATGAATTCTTCTGGCAATACGCCAAATTACTAGTCAGGACGAGCGATATTGGAAGGTTAGGCGGGATGTGCAAACATACATTTCGATCTTTCCTGGTTGAATCTATTGATCGTCGTAACTTGATGAATGAATGGTGTTAATGACAGCAAATCAGTAAGTGAACAAATTTCAGTCTATTTAATCCTTGAGAACAGGAATTGTATACCGAGCAGCTTCAAGGGTAGTATCTATCTTTTAATCTTTCCCTAGAGAGGGGGCCGGGGCCTGTCATATGCTAAAAATCAGGTACTCTCTCCTTCGCCAATCGGAAATAGGCTTGTTGGTCTGAAATTCTTTTCTACTTCTTCATAACCATGCTTTGGTTTGATTTTATACTAGATCTGTCACGTTCTCTGCGTGGAAGAGTGAATAGCTGATTTTCTTTAGGGAGATGGAAGTGGAGGCTGCAACGTCTAGGTTTATGGTTGGTATAAAAGTGATAACTTCTTCTAGAATCTTTACTACCTAAAGGAACAATACTAAAACTGGAGGAGATGTGTACACTAGTCTGGCTGTAGGCTGTATGTGTCATACTAAAAATAGATATTCAATTGATATACAGGTTGATTGCTTATTTTGTAAAGATGTATAGGGCATTCATTTCCGTTTCTCTAGTATGTATGTCGAGATGAATGAACGGATAAAAGAATGACTGAAATGGTGGGAATAACAGCAATAATACCACTACTAGAGTAGAGCGAATGTGATCCCTATTTTTTTAGATTAAGCACCAAAGATCGCATTGTTCGGGTACATAGAGATGGTTCTTAGTAGGGGTCACTACAAAACCCATGGACCCATGGGTACCCGACCCATAGGTCCCTATGGGTCGGGTCCTAGTATCTATAAGGACCCATAGGTCAGGTCCTATTTTGCAGGACCCGACCTATAGGCCTATAGGGACCTATAGGTCTTGCAGGGGTAGGAAGGTAGGCGTAGGGCGTGTAAAAGACCCCCGAGCCTAGTAGTATGATAGGGATTACCCCTAAACTAGGCCTAATTAAGCTTATAGTAGGGGTATACCCCCCTCCTATAAGACCTATAAGTACCCGACCCGACCTACAGGTTAGGTCCTAAAACCTATAAGTCGGGTCCTTATAATTATAAGGACCTATAGGTCAGGTCCGGGTCCTAATCTTGGACCTATAGGGACCTATAGCGACTCCTAGTTCTTAGAGGCTGGGCCGAAAGGCTTACTCCGGCGTCTCTTGAATTGGTTCTTCTTTTACTCCTTTCCCCTTAAATCCTTACTCTTCCCTTCTTCTTCTCTTTTATATACCTAGGCTTCCCCTCCTTCCCTACTTCAATTCCCCTCTTCGGGAAGAAGCACTTAAGTACTAGTTATTCCTCTAGCAAGGCTATTATCAAGATACTATGAAAGATAAGCCAAGATAGACCTCTTGAGAATATTCGCGTTAGTATATATAGCAAAGCAAGTCCCGTATTTCAATTACCTTTTAATAGCGCCAAAATAAAGTCTTATACTTCCTTCGTCTACATGCCGGAACTTTAGACTAATAGTTCTATCTTTCATATACTTGCAAAATTCAATATTCAAAAAATTGCAAACCATATCACGTTACACACATAAGGATGTTATTACTAAGATCCGAATATACTTTTTACTAAAAGAGTATAACTGAAAGCCAACCTGCTTAGGGGCATATGTAATCGGAGAGGACAAGGAAGTAGAAGCTATCTAGGATGAAGAAAGGGAAGTAGAAGCCATATAGTATAAAGAGTAGGGCTACCTTCCGCCTATAAGGACGGTCTGTTTTTTAGAATTCAATAAGTAGCTGATAGCAAGTTAGTTCTTAATAGAATTCCGATAGTAAATCCTGAGACCTTAGTATTTATTAACCATTTTGACAATAAAGTAATATCCTAGAAGCTAGTTGATTGAGTCTAATAAAGATAGCTTTCAAGCTGAAAATCGATTCGTGAACCAGGATATATAGAATAATGAATTGACTTTGTTTTGATAAGTTAGTAAAGATATAGTATGTTTTCTATATATGAGCAAATAGCTAGCAGGTAAGAGGTAAATTTGAGTAGTCAGTAAGTAGGTAGAAATGTATCAAAGGGATTTTGAGTAGCTTTTCACGAAACCTAATATTAGTATACAAAGGTAACTTATTTTTTGATAAATACTTAATCGGGACCTAGGATCAGACCGAACGTACTCTCTGGATCGACATAAGATACTTTTCTGAAACCTGAAAGCACTTATGATTAAATCGACTACGGTTTCAGGGCAAAGTTACCTATCTCTAGGGAAGTTGATATCCTAACATGAATCCTAATGAATGGATAGTACGATTGACAGCAAATATTTCTTGACTGAAGATTAGCTCTTGTCTTAGTTCATTTCAGAAGTCATTGCAGTCAAGGAAGGCATTAGGATTATACAAGTTCTCCTTCTCGTCGCTTTTGATCTTACTCTTTTACATCCTAGGCGATATTCCTCTTCCAGATGTGTTCGTTATCTCTGATTGTAAAATTATCATAATAGTGATCGCTGCAGTCTGGGTCGCTTTTATAGTAAAACTCTCTGGAAAAAGAGTCAACAATCTATCCTTAATTATCATCCTGGATAGCAAAAACCCTAGTTGCTATCAGGTAAGATTACTTTATGATTTCCAGGCTGATTAAGCTTCTCGGATGCTTTTGTAGTCAAAGACCTAGAACTAGAAGAGTTCACGTCGGTGGAGGTCCTATGAAATTTCACCATTTTGATTGAACTCCGGGCACTTCCTAGCCCTATATATAACTGCTCCCATTCTGCTGATAACTTCTCTCTTTACTGATATTAGAGTGGCGCGCAAAATCAAAAAACTTTTGCTCCCGACAGCCAATTCTTGAATTTATAATGTAGTAGTTCTATCCTTTTCTCGATATCTGGACACATGGATTGATGTGTAGATACTACAAATCCTTCTACGTTTGTATTATTTCATCGGAAGTGACAAACGACAGGGAGTCATGACAGCAACTCTGCTTTGGACAGTAACCGATACTTTTGGAATAAGAAATGGCGTTGGCGTTGGTGCCGGTACGTTAGGAAGTTATTTTGCATCTCCATTTTCCAGAGTCTTTGGATTTTTGAAAGGGTGATAGGTATCTGCCATTCTTGTCACAATCCATGCAAGAAGACAATTCAGTATTAGCAAGAAGGAGATCCGTGCCTGGTTCTGGTGACTTCTTTAATAGAGTCACATGATGTGCCATTTCCTTCCATTGCTGAATTTCCTGGATAGACTCTTCCCATAGGATGAGAGGGACAAGGCTGGGAATTGGCTCATCGTGACCGGGAGAAGGAAGCGACGCTGTATTTGAGTGGCGATGGACAGCATTAATCACCATTCTATTACCGTGTTTCTTGTTGGGTATGTCTTCTGTTGTTTGGACTTCAATTCTTCATCGCCCTTCCCATTTTATGGTCAAATGATGACAGCTTATCGTGCTACGTGTAGGAGGCGAGATGAATTACAGCTGTGTTCGGCCGTCTTTCCTACTGCAAAATCTTTTGGACATTCTTTCTATATAAGCAGGGAGGCTAATAGCTATTTGAATCAGGATTTCAACATCTACGTTTGAAGAAACACCTACTTGATAACAAATACGTTCTAAATAAGGATACACAACTCCTATTTTATTTATGATTGCGAGGAAAGTTTAATCGACTTCTGTGGTCCTGTGGACGTTCAAGAATGAATTGGACAGATCATAGAATGTCAGAAAACTTGTTCTTGACAGCAATCTTTCTTGGATGGAATGAATATGCAAAGTTCTCAAGGAGCAAGTTTCTTGGGGCAGGGATACATGGGAAACACTTATTTCGTAAGCAGTCGTCATCTTCTACCATCTTCTGGACGAGGCCGAATCCTCTTGATAAGTATAGTAGAACATCTATGGATTTGGGTATTTTACATGCAAAGAGATCCGCTTTATCCTACAAGTGAAACCAAAAGTCTATCAGAAAACGCCCCCGCTCAAAACAAAACCTATCTATGCATCCGTCCTTGGTTCCAAAAACTCATCCCACGGCCTCCACTCTTGAGTGTCATAAGTATGCATACACTTCACCTTTTCCGGCGGTGTTGCCTTCCATTCAATCATATCATTCCCTTGTCCCAGATCTAAAACCCCCGTTACATCTCCCTGCTTATCCTTCGCTTCCCGGGTCCCATCGTCCGAGTATGCAACGTTCACAGAGGGAATCACTGCGATCTTCCCATAGCCCAAATGCCATAACTCCTTGCTGAAAAGCTGCGGCTCGCCCTGAAAACACTCTCCCTCCATCGGAGCCCGAAAGCTGATTTTTCGCTCGAGCAACGGTTTTGCATTGAAAACAGCACCCCCGTTCCAGCAGGCAAATACTTGGAATGGCTGATGCCTGTCGAAGCGATCTTGAGATTCCAGATCATTCCAGAAAAGATTCCACGCATCGTCCCAGCTTCCATCAGCTGGGATCTCGAAAAATGTATCGCCAGTCATGCCCCGCCCAACCCAAACATCATAGAACGTCGGGTCGCGCCACAGATTTTCCCAGTCCATCCCACACGTCATATCTGCTTTCTGGTACACGCGCTGATGTATCAACTCAAGGATATCCTCCATACATAACGATACATCGTTGAGAAACACCACGGTGGTGTCGTTCGTGCTATACAAATTCGGATGCTTTATCATAGGCTCCAGAGCCTCGTTGCGGAGACTGGCTAGCCTTTCTATTCGGGCCCCGGGGGTGCCTAGTGGATCTGAGTCGTCTGACTTGAGTGTGTAATGTATCCCCGCTTCTTTCAGAACGCTGCTCAGCGCTTCGAGAACTTCAAGGGTTCCGTCGTCGGATCGCCCTTCCACGATTGACAAGGCACATCGCGCAGGACCGAGGAACCGTATAATCTCGACGATTGACCCTAGCAGCCGAGGGAGAATATGGATACTGTCATGCAGGTTTACGGCAAAGAAGTATTGTCGTCGTTTTCCCCAGGATGTGGAGTTGGACGGGGTGCGGAGATAGTCATATCGACCGTGAGTAGGAACAGGGCATGCTAATCTGGGGAAAACTGTGTCTTCCGGTGTCATGATAGCTTTGATATAAGCTGGAGCGCTTTGAATGAGAGTGACATTGCCATTCTCTTTCACAGGTGGATCGTCCTCAAGCAGCGCGACATTGGCCTCCTCTATCAATGGATCTTCACCGAGACTAGGATCAAATTCTGCTGTAATATTGCGTTAGCATTTGACTACTAGAGTATGACTACAAGTTGTACTTACATTCAACGCCAATCCAAGTTGTAGAGCCATCACTGGGCACCACCGGCGTGCCAAAAGGAGAGGTCGTCAGGAGCCCCAGGTGAAGCGAGATAAGAACAACCGCTAGCGCCGAAAAACAAAGCTGCCCGACTCTATAGAGGCTAAAGACGCGAAAACGACGAAAACTGTACATTTTGTACCAGAAGACAACTTAATCGAATGCAATCATAGCTAGTATTTGTGAGGTGGAAAGCTAGCGTAAGAGATGAAAAGGATGCATGGGAGGGGGGCGTAATCTCTGGCTAATTTCTCCTGTCAGCAGCTAAGCGTGTACGTATTACGACCGGCAAGGCTAACCAAAAGCGCTATTTTGGTGCCCGGCAGGATTCCCAGCAGCATGGAAGCGAGTTTTATATTTACATACATATTTACCCCTGATGCAATCCTACGAATACAGCCAAGCAACATCAAACAGCAATTCATAGCGAACTAGCGAACAAGTCCAATAATTGACCGAAAATGGCTAGTGGACATCTTGAAAATGTATATCACGTGGTAAGTAAATCCGTATGTTTGAAGTTGCTCGGCACGCTAGGTGTATTCAAGTATTTTATATGTATATCCTAATTTCTCCTCGACTATTCCTAGGATGGTAAAGAAACTTTTCTCTTATATACGAAGATTGTTCGAAGCTTTTGCAGCTTATACTCCGTATCAGTCAGACCAAGAGTTCAATGCATATGCGACCGTGCGACATATAACTGGTGCACGCTTACTTTGTATTGCGGGTGGCTGCATGCTTTGACCGGACCAGATTATATTTATGCAGCTACCCTGCAGCACCGCCAAGTTTGTTTCTTTCATATACAGTGATGCGTATATATCCTCAACTAACGTCTCAACCGATGGAAAACTTCGTGGAATCTGAATGAATCGATCCGGTTTTGCTGGATACTGGGCTGTGGCTTACTAGATGCGAGCGAGTATTGCTTGCGGAATTTAGGAATGAATCCAACTTTACCGTTATCGTGACCGAGCTATGCTTTTACAATGGACAAGTTACATTGCAGGTTATCTGGACTCAATATAGGTATCATTTGGCCAGGATTATATATGTATAGCCTTGAAGCCCGGGGATTGCTGGACATACAATTTTACTCACTTGTTAAGTCTGTATACAAAGGAGAATTTGTTCTGATATAATTCCTCAGCAAATGCAAGCTTTGAAGCTCAACTCGGAACAGGGGCATTCAGTGACGCCTCACGTCGCACAACCAACATATGCCAGACACTTCACCAGCGCGGCAAGCAGTTGTATTGTAAACCACAGCTATGTACTCAGCTAACGTGGTAATATAGGTTGAGCACTGTTGAATTTACACAATGAGGATTCGATGACAAACGTGGTAGCCATAGAACCTGCGAGTTTGGAAGTTGAGAACGAGAGCTTCACCAATGCCATTATCATAGGTGATTGTCTCAGCTGGCTGAGAAATAAATGTTTTTGTCCCAAAAGCTGTACGACAAAGACGTTGGCTGGCCTTGGGATATTGATTCACATCTTGCCAACAGAGACGCAACGCATACTTTGTCCTCTTTCCCGACACCGCTTCCCTCAGCAACAGCTTCGCTATACCCCTCCGCCCCCTTTTCAACCACCACCTGATCATCAATGACCCTAGCCAACTTATCATGCTCCAACTGAACATGCACCGGAATCCCCACGCCCTCTTCGCGACAGTAGTTGCTATCCAGCGTATGCTTCCAAGCAGTATAAAATATGATGGACCAACTAATAGTTGCCAGCGCAGTATACTGTGGTAGGGTTGAGACGCTGGATTTCGGACGAAGGGATGTCAGGTGACTAGGCACGTGACTCGGACCTGTATATATAGGGCTACGCACCTCGCTTAGTGCTCTGCACCACACTTCAGTTGCAAATACACTCACTCTTCTGCCAAACTCTCTAGCCCTTGGCTTCCTCACTTGCTCTTGGTTTGGGTCTAGGCCCTGCCACATTGGTGATCACTACGAGGGAGCCAGGCATAGCGTTAGAGAGAGACAATATCAAATTCCTACCCGCAGAACCCGAGCTGAAGGCAAACGTGGCATCCGAACCTCCCTCCTCCTCTCGAATCGACTAGACAGCTGAGCGGGCATAACAGTTGTTGCAGGCGAGTCTAGCACCTATGCAGGCGGGCATAACAGTTGCTGCCTGTGTGCACCAAGCAATCGAAATCGGGTCAGAAGTCGGACGTCTATAGGGGAGCGCTGTTGACGCTATACGTAATAAGTGCCGAGAGCTGTGCGCTGAGGGCCTGTTAGTCGTATAAACGAACATGCCGGTATGCTATTATCAATCGATAACTTCATGACGATTAGATATCCTCGGGGTCGAGGAGCTGGGGGGGGAAGGACGAACCAACATCACCGAGTACTTCAGGACTTTGGAACGATGCTTCAAGACTCATGGAGTTAAGCATTCGGATGAAAAGATCGACTGGGCCATTTAGTACATGGATTCCCGAATCGCTCGGAATATAGAACGACTCGCTAAGACGACGAAGAGCTGGAAGAGGTTCCAGGAAATCCTTTGCGAAGAGCATCGAGCCGGTGATGCTGATCAGATGAAGTATACTATTGGTTACTTAGACCAAGTCATCCAAACCTTTCAGGGAATGATAGGGACTATTTCGAAGACACAGATCCAGACTTACTGCCGTGAATTCAACGATGTGGTCATAGGATTACCACAAGAAGTCAGGTTGACCGACTACCAAATGACGATGAAGTTCCTCCAAGGACTTCCACAAAACCTTCAAGACAAAGCAATGAAGTACGCCTGCAAGGAACCCAAGTATAGTCAAAAACACATGCGGGAATTCAAACAGGTGTACGATTACATCGAGAAGGACGCGACTAGTATACAAATCAAATCAAACGCCTGCTATATACCGACTATAGTACTCGAAACCAAACGGCCTCCCCTCTTTGCGGTCACGTTGAGAAGCTGTTTGCGAGACTTGGGCAGTAGCCTGCAAGTACTGAGGGTTGAATTCCCGCCTCTGTAGTGGAGGCTCGTCTAGGGGCTAGTCTATATGCTGTAGAGTGAAGGATAAAGGCTGGCAGCAGGAGGCAATATGACTGTTAGAGGTTCCTCGGGGTCGAGGAGCTATAGGGGGAAGGACGGATGTGGTAGGGGTGAGACGATGGATTTCGGACGAATGGATGGTCAGGTGACTAGGCACGTGACACGAACCTGTATATATAGGGCTGCACGCCTCGCTTAGTGCTCGGCACCACACTTCAGTTGCAAATACACTCACTCTTCTGCCAAACTCTCTAGCCCTTGGCTTCCTCACTTGCTCTTGGTTTGGGTCTAGGCCCTGCCACAATATGTCCTTGTCGAGAAGGTCGGTTGGTCAAAATACGCAGAAGCCAAAGTATAGTATTTCGAAACATGCCGTACTGTGCTCCGTAGCAGAGCTAGATGACCACGGCGCCAGGATACGCAGAATGGGTTCAATCTATTGCAGGTCCGGCAATGCGGCGATCGAATTTCCAGGATGCGAGCCAGGTGGTTTGAGCGATGTATGTTCCGGTCACGAATATAGCAACGATTGAGACTACGATCATCCCACGTTGACGGCGAGTGCCGAGTTTGTCACAGTCTTAAAGGTAGCCAATGAGGAGTGTGAAGGGGATTTGTGTGAAGTTGGTCAAAACGTGTTGAAGGAGCGAGCGCGAAGATCTTACGCATATGCTTTGATGTTGCTTTGCAAGACCAGGAACACTTCGCTGGCATAGAAGGCGGGGATCATTCAAAAGGATACGGCAATCTTCCAAAAATCCTCCCATGCCTGAGAGAGACTGGGTGAGGTTTGTTGGCTTGACTTCCGCCAAAGGAGTTCCGTGGGAACGAAGAAGGGATTTGATCGGCAGCATCAGCGCCGCAAAGCATATTGAGAAGATTTGTAGAACGATGAAGATGATGTATACAGAAGGTGGAACGCTTTCGCTGGTTGTGTGAGGGTTGATACCGAGAGCCACTAACCCCTCGTGTTGAAAAGAAAGCTTACTTATTGCGTCTCGGGAACGGACCTTTAATGAGCTGGAGCTCGGTGGAGCTTTCTGAACACATTTCCTCGTTTTTCGTATAATGACGAGGATTGAAGAAATTTAGAGGAAAGAGAAGACTTTAAAGGAAAATACTAGTATTTGTGTTTCCGGTGCTTACCTGCAGGAGATATGGAGATACATGCGGAAACAAAGTCCATCCCGGACTTTCAAAGTTTTATATTGAAGATAACGCAGACTTCTGACTTCAAGATATTGGCTGGTGTTTTTTTGATATCTCGAGCCCGAGTTCCTGCATAATCGTGCTGCGATGATAACAAGATGGGATCGAGGCCGACGAACCTCGGCGCCGAAGCGAGGGAGTGTTTTGATTGGCGCATCCCACTCTTGGACGCGGTCTTAGAAACACCTCCTTTCTCGCCGAATACCCTGTAAATATATTATACAACCATGACGCTTATCGTGAGCAGCTTTTTGTAACTCATCAGACCTGATTCTTCACTGGATACTGCTACCCCCGCATGAGACTCGACTTCGACCAAACGACATTTTCAAAGTTCGTAAGTTCTGGCACTTTCGAATTGGAAGTACAGATCCATTGATCCGAACGTGCAGAGAAGGATCGGGGTTCGGACTGTGTAGAGAATCCTGCCAGTATCAGATGTTCCTTTGGACTACAATAAATAATCAAAGGTATACCTAAGATCTCGTCTGGTTTGAGCTATTCCACCAAAACCACCAACCGTGAAAATGGCTCCTCACGTCACCACCATCGATTCGTCAGCTTTGAAGGATTGCAAGCCGTACTACTCACCTGTTGCAACTGTACAAGGACCAGTGAAGTTTATCTATACGGCTGGCCAAGTTGGCAGAGACAAGAATGGAGTTGTGCCAGAGAACTACGAGGAGGAAGTCGAGCTAGCCTTCCAAAATCCCAGCGACGCTCTCCTCGCAGCAGGTGCGACGGCTGCCGATATCGTGAAAGTTACCTATTACATCGTCAACTACTCCCCTGAGAATCGGTATCACGCGCAAGTTCTTCTCAAATTCATGAATGGACATCGACCTCCGTCAACCCTTGTCCCAGTTCCTGCGTTAGCTGTACCAGAGTACCACTTCGAAATTGAAGCAGTCGCGGCAGTCAGAGATCTAACGGCAATTCCACCAATCGTGCGACCAGCTGCATTAGGTTCTCTGAATATAGATGTTGTAGTAGTTGGCGGGGGATTGAGTGGCTTACAAGCAGCGCATGATGTTCAGAAAGCTGGGTATTCTTGCGTTGTGCTAGAAGCTCGTGATCGGGTTGGTGGGAAGACATGGAGTCGGCCGACGAAAGGTGGAAGCATAGTAGATGTGGGAGCAGCTTGGATTAACGATTCCAATCAGTCGAAGATGTTTGCTCTCACGAAGAAGTTCAATCTGGAGCTAATCGAGCAAAATACCAATGGCAACTGCGCTGCACATGTGCCAGAGAAAGAGGCAATTGTTTTTCGATATGGAGAAGTTCCAGCAGTAAGCTACAGAAAATCTCCCTGCTTTTTACTGCTAAGGAGCTAAATTACGCAGTGGGGAGAGAAAGATGTTGCCGACATTGTGAGGATCAGAGATGGTTTTGAAGAGCTCTGTCATACAATTGACATTCGAAATCCATGGGCTGCAGGCAATGATGACTTGACGCTCGAAGAGTTTGTGAAAGCGCAAGGGGCTGGAGTGAAGGCCATGGCAACAGTCGCAATTTGGTCGAGAGCAATGCTTGGGTGCGAACCTTCTGAGCTCTCTGCCTTGTACTTCCTTGATTACTGCAAGAGTGGCGGAGGCTTGCTCCAAATGAGATCTGATCAGAAGAACGGCGGGCAACATCTGAGGTTGCGAACAGGTATGTGCGAGTGAAAGTGTTTTCCTCTGGCCCTTGAATTGACTTCAGTCAAGGAACGCAATCCTTCTCCAAGAAAATTGCAGAAACCATGGTCCCTGGCTCCGTAATTCTCGAGGCACCAGTCAGCCGCATTTTTCAAAGCCGTTCCGGAGTAGCGATAGTAACCACAGAAGACGGTACTCGATATCACGCCAAGAAGGTGGTTGTCTCCATCCCAACACCAACTTATAAACAGATCACGTTTCAACCTCCACTCCCACTAGATAAGCTGAAGTACAGCTCAAATAGCATGCTGGGCTACTATGCGAAAATGATCTTGATCTGGGACAAGCCATGGTGGAGGAAGGGTGGGTATTGTGGAATGACCCAATCCTTCGTCGGGCCTGCATCTGTCACTAGAGACACCAGTGATGACCTGGAAGGCCAATTCTCACTGACATGCTTCCTGGTTGGACAGCCAGGACGCGACTGGTCGAAGTTGAGTGCAGCAGGTCGAAAGGAAGCGATCCTATCGCAACTTGTAGCGTTGTTCGGCTTTGATAATGAGGCAGATATCAGGGCTCCCACAGAAATCTTCGAGCAAGAATGGGTCAAAGATCCATGGAGCCAAGGCTGTCCATGTCCTGTGACACCGCCGAACATCATGTCCGACGTTGGGAAGGCTTTGAGAGAACCTTTTGATGCCATCCATTTTGTTGGGACTGAGACATCTTTTGAGTGGAAAGGATATATGGAAGGTGCCATTCGATCAGGCGAAAGAGGTGCTGCAGAGGTAGTCGAGGCTCTTTCAAACAAGGGTACCAAGGCAATGGCAAAGCTATGAATTCACAGTCAAAAATCACGATCGCAGAACAAGGGTTATGCAATAACCTTGATTGAAATTGTGTCGAAAATAATGATTCTTGTGTGTGAAATAATTACAGTAGTGAAGTCTTATCGTATACCCTTGACAAGGAACGATAATTATAATCTAGAAGATATAAGGAAGAAGGAGCAAAGGTAGTACGGAGTTTGTAGGAGAAGGAGAAAGAGCAAACAAGGTAGTGAAAGACTTTGCTGGACATTGAGTCTGGTCACGTGTAGCCCTAATCTGCTACCGTCATTACTAAAACAACTAAAATCTAAGTTTCAAACTTATTTTGTACTTTATGTGTGGAAGGTGGTTAAGTAACCCACAGCTTCCTTCACCTCGCAGACACCGAAATTCAAAGAATGGGTTCTAAGCCACCCTGCTCCAACAATTCACCGAAATCAACAGCCTTCGTACCCACATGCACACACGATACATACAGTACAATCTCGATGTTATAGCGAAATTCCGACGTACTACACAATATTAACGGTATGGATACCGAGAATCTAGGGCGTGGCGCTTTGCCGGCCAGCGAACGAAGAGAATTAAGCCTCCGAGTTTTACAGACGTTGTTGCAACTTACACCAAGGACGGCACCACTATCTTTGACAGGTCGAGATTCGGTCGTATTTGTTTCTATTGACTTCGAATTTAGCCCTTATAAAAGTGGTCGCAACAGAATATTCGAAATAGGAATCTCCTCATTCGACACTCGAGACCTTTGTGGACCATCATCAGATCCGCGAGCATTCATACATTCTCAAAACCATAATTGGCACGGAAGCATGAGGAAAAAATGGCGGGCATTCTTGTTTGCCGAAACGAAACGCGTGTCCCCAGGCAAAATGCGAAAGCTCCTCGAAGAGAACATGTTTCTCAAGGACGCCGATGGGGAACCCCGCAGAACCGTTTTGGTCGGACATGACCTCTATGCTGAACTTGAATTGATGCAAAGCATAGGAATAGATTTCTTGGACAAGAAAATCTCCTCGGGATTTCTTGGCATTCTCGACACAGCGATTGTTGGTATGTTTTCCCTCGATGTTTCGTCTTCTGGGCAGTGATAATTATCTGGACATAGGAGATGCAGTCTTTGGTGGCTACCGCAGAAGCGATGACATCTTCAGCCTTAAGCTTCTTCTGGACAAATTAGAAATTCCCTTCCGAGATCTTCATAACGCTGGAAACGACGCACATTTCACGCTAAAAGTTCTTCTCATTCTCGCCGTACAAAGCATGAAAGACGCAGACACAAAGCTGAATCCGGACCAAGAAGAAATCCTAACAAAATTACAAACGATCGGTCAAGCCTCAATTGCTACGGAGCTATCAGGGAGAACGCCGGACGAGAAAAGATACTGGGCAAAGAGGCCTACTCTCTCGAATGATGAAAAACGAGAGCTCAGATTGCGACTGAAAGACGCGGATATATTGGATCATTTTGCTTCGTTTGCTGAGCTGGAAATTAGCGACTGAGTACGGGCTTCCGCAAGATATGCGGGCGGGTTACTTGGTGCCTCATTTAAGCCGGCGCGATCTTCCACAGAACGTAATAGAAGGAACTGAAACCAGACCACCATTCAACGTCACAACCATTCCCAACAAAGCCACGACGTCTCAGAGATCTCTTCGCCTGATAACACATCTGTCCGCCGCTCTTGCATCCAAACCCATAGGCATCGACCTGGGAGTTACAACTCATAACCCGTGCCTCGGATGTTTGTAAAAAAAAAGAAAGTGGTTCTGCCCCAATTGTTGTGCCAGCGAGTCACATTACCGAAAAAAATGCAAGATGTACAATTTGGATACCGTTCAGTAATAAGGCAACCCCATTGATAATTCAACTCATAACTTGTGTAAGTTCATTTCCCTCCTACCCGTGTTCCAGATACTGAGCATTATGATCTAGATGACCCCTAGCTCTTCTGGTTGCAACCTGTCGGCTTGCAAGTTATTGGATTCCAATACAGAGACGAAGAAATGATTGCCGTAACGAAGTTGTTGGACAGAGTAGTAGATGCTTAGAAGTGCCACATTTATGGGTGGTCATGGCAATCGTTGTTAAAAAACCAGTAAGACTTCTCTCAGCACCTACCAGGTTCACCCCTCAGTGAACTGTAGACCATGGCTCCGTTATATACGGCATGCAGTTTATGCCGTGTTCAACGTCACTTTGACTCTTTCTCATGATACGTTTCTGGCCGTGTAGACGATCTCGTGACGACTGGCGACCATGCCCTCGAGAGTAGGCTCTACATTGCAATGGAGCAGTATTGACTCTTGAGCACCGGTAATCCTTCGGGCGTGATGGCGTCACCAGGATCCAGTGATATGGACTTAATAAATTTGGCAGAAGGCCATGAATAGTAACCATTTCAGCCAAAAAATGAATTGTTCTCAGTAGCAGAAGGAACCGTGAGCCAGCTGTCCATCAGCCCCAATGACTCAAGGTTCTCGAATGAATTAAGATCGGGGAGGCCAAATATGTTTCTCCATCCAGCAGCGAAAGAACCGTTGAAATTGGGGTCCCATACCGGTGAATCGGAAATGTTATGATTGCTGGAGGCGATATCAACCCCATTAGTGGCTGCGCTTTCGTCCTCTGGTATCGATTCGAACGCCGAAAAGTAAGACTTGATCTGTTCCTTGACTTCCCGGGACACTTTCCTGAAGACCCTGACAATTGCTTCAGCACTCGGCAAGTAAGTGGCGATATCTTTCATGGCAGGAAGTAAGTTCTCTAGTCTGGTCTGTGACTGGAGTGCTAGTACAAATTCTCCTCTGGCAGCAGCAGATCGTGCTTCGAAACTCATCTGCATCGCAGAAGAAAATAGCGCCGTCAAGCATGTGAATGAGCATCTATCAACCGCTTTCATTGCGATGATGTTGTCAGAAATCTTGGCGATCGACAGGGAAGCTGTATGGCGTATACCTAAGACCTTCTGTTGTTCTTGCTGAAGATTACTGCTCTGGTTTGAGGTGTTTGTTTCTATGGTTAGTCGATGCAAATGTAGAAGAGCGAGGTTGTAGTGCAGTTGGATCTGCAGTGCCCAGAAGTCAGACGTATTACTATTGGCATCAACCAGAGCTGGTGGCAATCGTAAGTACCAGCCAATGAGTCTGGCATCGAGAGTAGCTTTCTGAGTTTCCAGGGATTCTGGATTAAGGCGACACCGGCGTAAAGATCCTGGAGAAGACAACTTCAAAATGGAAATAATGATGTTGCATAATGCCGAGTTCTGGATGCAATAATCAATGTTGATATGTTGGTTCTTATGCCCGCAGTATTCGATAAAGTCCTCTGGGGTGAACGGTGTTTGGTCCGTATCGTCGGGATCTATCATTGTTGGGCGGCCATGGGTTAAACTTGCGAGGACGTCCATTTGGACCAATGTCCACCAAATACGCCGCCAGATACGAGTATCACCCAGTGGCATTCGAGTTGAAGAAGAAGGACCAAGGTCTCTGTGCATTCCAAGACCAAAGGCAATCCGAGTGGCAACTCCTGCCCAGTAATAAGCATTTGAAGATACATCGTCCGGACCCTGCACATAATATAAGAGTGAGACTTTGCAATCAGATCAAACAACATCTGCACAAAATAGATTATTACGGACCTCAAAATGTAGTGTGAAAAGAAGCGCGCTCTGGACCAAGTGCATGCGATCGTTTTCGAAATGTATATCAAAAAGAGCTTTGGCTCGCCGGAACAGAGCCATTTTGACTAGGAACCGGGACTCTGCGACCTGAGATACTGAGACTACACGATCTAAAAGCCAGCATTCAAACTCCGGACACCTTTCTCTTGAATGACAGCAAAGGCAGTCAAATATGCTGCTTAGCGTTACACTGTCCAGAAACAAAGCATGGATGGGATCATATCATTCTTACAACATGAGCCCAGCAAGGAGAATGGACTGTAAAAGTAAAAGTGGAGGGGGGTTTTCAGGATCCGCGTAGCGTGTCTTAAACTCCACCTCATCTACGATAGGGAAGCCAGGATGAATCTTTTCGAAAAAGGAATAAACTAAATCATCTCTGACTTCCTTCATCGGTAGGGCCCCAGCATTGTCCGCCAATTTCGAGTACCATTTGACGGTGGGCTGTTCCTTGTCAGGCTTCCAAGGGATTGGAAGTCGAATGGACGGGAAAGGATAATGTAGTGAAGAGTCCTGGTTGTCATGTGCGTCGAGCTCTCCGTGCACTAGGTGAGCAAGATTTGAGGTAGAGGTGCCGATATACGCAATGCGGATATCGTGGCCCTCGTTGTAAGGAAACCAGGTGGCATCTCCAGTAATTACGCGCTGATAAAACTGCGTGAGAGCCGTGCAAGAAAGTTCTTCTTCCACAATATCATCCATTGATGGGACGAAAGTCTGGGGTGTCCCACTGCCAGACGGGGCAAGAGGTGGGAGGGACGAGGGGCTTGAGCTCGCGCCTCCTGTATGGTTGACATTGCTGGCAGCTAGTACCCTGTGAATCGACTGGGGGTTTTCTGAGCGTGTTGCCACCGATGTTCTTCTCTTCTGATTTGGAGCCCCATGCGCATCTGCCAAATCGAATTTTCTACATATCAGCCATAAGGCTACAGTAATAGCGAATAGGGATTGCCAACGTGCACCGAAGCTTCCCTTCACGACACCTTGAACACGGTTCTGACCCTTGCGAATCACATTTGACTTTTCTTCGATGGCATATGTCACATGCAGCCATTGCAAAGGGGACTTTGGGATCACGATGACCGTATCTGGGGAAGAAGAATGCCAGATTAGATGGAGATTGTTGGAAATAGCTGCTTACATAAGCACGCCACCACATAAAACTCTGCAACGTGGCATATTTCACTCCAAAAAACCTTTATACAATATATCACTATATGACCTCTTATGCTAGCGCACTCCTCTCTCATATATCCATTATATCGCTCGTAGTTCAACAGGTTATAAGCCCGGCGCTCTATTAATCTGCGATTAAATCGATCGAAAATGGCTTCAAGCAATGCTACTAGCACTTGAAAAGTCAATAAATCGGGCCTCCTAATTTACTAAAGCAAATCTAGGGATATCATCATTCTCACTCTCCTAACCTTCGCAGAATAGCTACTTACCTATAAGTCTGCTTTAATCTCTATAGACGTCCTTAGTGTTATTAATAGTACTATTCTTCGACCTACTAGCGCTAGGGCTGCTGCTACTAGATAGGATAATAAGGCTCGTCTTATATTTATCATCTTAAGCAATTCTATAGCTTTCGAGTTTAAGCTTCAGGCAATAGACTTCTAGCAAGCTACTAATCCTCATAGGCTCTAGAATTATCTGAAGGCACTTAACCCTAATTCGGACCCTTCAATAGTATCTAACCTCAGGCTACAATTTGCTATAGACAAATTCGATCTATTAAAGGATTCTATCTAAAGCTTTATATTTCGTCTTACAAACCTTAAGGCAAAGCTATCTTCTATAGATTGCCTTATTACTAATGATAATATAAAGGAAGTCTTGCTTAATAGTTTACTAAAGGAAGGCACCTATAGAGCACTCTAGGCTACTACCTGAATATAAGTACTAAGAGATAAGAAAGGGCTTTAAGAGATAATCATTATAATATAATCCTTCGAATCTAATATTATACCTCTATCGAAAGTAGTAGCAAATATAGCTCAAGACGATAATAATAGTAGTAATAATAGGGGGAGAGGAAGAGGCTATAGAAGTAGAGGGGGTTATAGTAGAAGCTATAGAAATCGAGGTAGATCTCGAGGGGGAGATCGAATCTCAAAATACTAGGGATCGAAGGATAATAGCTTCAAGAAGGGGCTCTACTACTAGTATGATAAGGCTAGTCATTATATTAATAAATATGAGGACTTCAAGTGAGCTAAGAAAAGGGAGTAATAAGAGAAGAGTAATAGCAATAGGGGTAATAGTGCTTCTAGTAGCGCTAACTATATTAGAGTCACTAGTATCATAAATGTAAAGGATGATTCCTCTTATAATGCTTCTAATGCTTCTTATATGACCGCGCTCTCTAATTAGCTCGATACGATTAAAATATATTCTAAAATCGGCCGGACCGGCCTGAATTGCAATTATAAGGCATGGCGATTTCTACGGCACTACTAAAATTCAATCCTGACAAGTTACTAGCGACTAGTACTAGTCATTTTATACTATATTTCAGTACTATTCTATATATTTGCGTTTATCTAGTACCTCCGGCAGCTCATTTGCTCGTAAAGACGAAAATTAACCTCAAAAGTACTAGTGACAATCCACGCTATGCTAGCTCATAATAATGAGATTAGTACTATTATAGACTCCGGCGCATCATACTACTTTAGTAGTATCCGTAATGACTTTATCAAAATGAAGTATTAGAGAGAGCCTCAATTCGTAGAGGTTGCTAATAGCTAGCAAATTATATATGAAGGATATAGTACTATTAATATCGAAGTAGATAGCCGGGAATTAGAACTATCTAACATATAGTTTATACCTCAATTTAGCAAGCTACGATTAATCTTAGTATATAAGTTAAACAAATTAGAGGTGAAATTAGAATTTATTAATAGTCAATATATTGCAACTTCAGAAAACGATATGATATTTATAGTAATAGTAAATAACGATAGTATCTATAAAATCAAGCCGAAAGCAATAGCTATATCTATTTTACCTACAAAAGATATAGTATAGGATATACTTTATTAACGCCTAGGTTATATCAATTTTAGTAATATTAATACTATCTTGAAAGCTAGAAAATCAGGGATTACTATTCTAAAATACTAAAGAATCACTCCTGCTAGTAAAGATACTTGTAAAGCATACTCTGCTAGTAAAATGAAGGAGTACTTCAATAAGAAAATAGATTCTCGTAAGAAGATAAGACTTAAAAGAGTATATTATAATTTATTAAGGATTTAAGTACTATTACTTTGAGGCTATTGCTACTAGCTCTTAGTAGTAGATAATGCTACTAGATTTTGCTAGATTAGGCTACTCAAATCGAAGGAAATAGTAGAAGTACTAGCTGTATTTAAAGAGATAAAGAATGAAGTAGAGCGAGAGATAAATGATAAAATTGTCTTTATAAGAGTAGATAATAGGAAGAGCGAATTTGGGACGCTTTTCTAAGACTATTATAGGTCTAAAGGCATATAATTCCAGCTATTACTACTATATAAGTACTCCTTTAATAGCGTTATTAAGCACTAGATAGGGACAATAAGCGTGATTGCTCAATCAATACTTTATAAGGCTCAACTTCCTTATCAATTGTAGGATTATACTATCAAGCATGCTGTCTTTATCAAGAATCAGGTACTAACGCGATTAATAAAGATAATAGGATATCCAAGAGGTAGAATCCCTATTATAGTATACAAAGGAGACGTCCTTGATCTAGCTAAATTGAGAGTCTTTAGATACCAAGCAAATATGCTCTACCTAAAAGACCTATATCCCTAGAAGTAGTAACCTAGAATAAAGGAAGGAAAATTTATATTTGTAGGCCTAAAAGGCAATAAAATCAAGAGGTTTCTTGATATAGAGACTCTATAAGAGACCCTAGGTATAGACATAGAATATAACGAGTATAGCTTCCCTGAGATCGATATTGATCGATTTATTATCCCTAGAGAAGAAGAATTACTTATACTAAGAGCTAATTAGGACGTAGAAAATCATCGCTCTAAGCCTATTATAGCTAGACCTAAAGGCACCAAGTAGAAGTATCATAAGTACGCAAATATTCGTCCTCTATAGAGGATTGAGAATAGTAATTCTTAGGCGATTAGAAGCCTTAAGCATAATAGTAATAAAGCTATAGAACGACTTATATCTTATAATAGTACTCGAGAGACGCCTGATTAGCGCAATTTACAGGAAGAGGTTAAGGTAGAAACTCCTTTAGAGGTCGAGAGAGAAGCTCCTTTAAGAAGTACTCAAGAAGCTATAGAAAATATAAGGAAAGGCCTAATAAAAGCGTAGAGAAGATCCCGATTTAGGAGAGTACTAAAACCTAAGACTTATATAGTATTTAGTCAAATAATTGCCTCAGCAATAGTAGCTCTCCAAGCAGTCTATATAGGCCTAGAATCATTATCTCTCTAGGTCCTTATCCTACTATTCGAATCGATTACTATCAAGCAGGCAATAGTAGAAGATAAGGAGGCCTAGATGAAGGCAATTAGATAAGAGCTATTATCTTTATAGAAGTATAAGACATTTACTATTCTTAAAGGCAAGCCCCTAGCTAGAAAGAAGGTAATTTCGAGTCGTATAGTACTAAAGAAGAAGCTTAAAAATAGGCTCCTCGACTAGCAAAAGGCTAGAATCATAATCAGAGGCTTCAAGTAGGAATATAGGACTAATTACTTTAAAACATTCACATCTATCATTCGATATAATATACTACGGATTCTACTAGCTAAAGCTATAGTAGAAGATCTAGAAATCGAAGCATTAGACGTTAATACTACATTTTTGAATCCTACGCTAAAAGAGGAGATCTATATAGAAGTGCCGGAGTTTTACTATTTAATTCACCTAGAAATCGATCGAAAATACTACTTTTTAAGGCTTAACAAATTGCTCTACAGCCTCAAGCAGGCACCTTATGAGTAGTTTAATAAGGTCAAAGAGTACTTCAATAAGATCAGTTTAAGAGGGGGAGAGAGTAATCTAAACCTCTTTATTAGGCGCGGTATCTATATGCTTCTTTACGTTAATAATATACTAATTATTAGTCTAAAGGCTAAAGTTAAGGCAGTTAAGAAAGATATTAAAGAGAAGTAGCAATCTAAGATCTTAGGTCTAGTTGATACCTTTATAGGACTATAGATTAAGTATAATCGATAGAAGCATACTCTTCGAATCTATTAAGAATCGTATATGAAGAAGCTTCTATAATACATAAAGATAGATAATGCAAATCCCAAAATCCTCCCTCTTCTAGTAACTATAATACTGTACCTAGTAGATAATAATGACCTCTAGTAATTGCTTAATCCTAAAGAATCGAGCTTATATAAGTAGATCATCGGATTAGTAATCTACCTCTTGAATAGTACTTGCCTAGATATCGTATATGCTATTTCTCAACTTACTCGATTTATATTAAAACCTAATACTTGCTATCTTGAAATGTTAAAGTACCTACTATGCTATCTACAAGGCATAATATCGCTAGGAATAACGTATAATAGCTCGAAAATAGACGATAGGTAGTTAGTCTAGTCTAATGCAATTTAGAGGATAGAAAATAATAAAAAGTCGTTCTAAGGGTATACTATTTTATAGTTTAGGGGTATAGTAACTTAGGCTACAAATAGACAAAAGAGTATAGCATAAAGCTCTATAGAAGTAGAGATTATAGCTGCAAATGAAGGAGCAAAAGAGATAGTATAGATAGAGAAAGTAGCTTAAGATTTAGGAATCGACTTAAAACCTCTACCTACGATTTACGTTAATAATATACCTGCGATCGAGCTTATGAAGGTAACGAAGTTTTATAATAAGGCTAAGCATATACTCCTATGATACTTCTTTATTCGAAAAGATATAGTCTAAGAGTAGAGGCTTATAATTTAGCATATAGAAAGGAAGGAGCAAATCGTAGATATGCTTACAAAAGCTCTAGCTAAAGACTTATTTACTAAGTTTATTAGCCGGATAGGCCTGAGATATAAGGTATAAACGCTCACTTATTGCTCATAGTACCGATTTGAGCGATTTCGATATAGCGATTCGATTTTAGTATAGTAACATTAAAGGGCATATTTTAGGGCACTAGAATCGATTTTAGAAGTCAATAATAGGTACTCTTGTACTGTAATATAGGATTTAGGTTCTGTAGAGTATCTGAACTCTTGTATTAGAGACGTAGGAGCTATGCCAATAATATTTTAATATTAGTAGTCTTTGATTGCTAATAATATTTTAATATTAGTAGTCTTTGATTGAGAAAAAGGATCCTACACCTAGGTAGTATTGCCAAGACAAATGTCTTGGCATAGAAAAAGTGCTAAGTTTTTCAAGTCTTGGCAAAAAGAGGTTGGGGATTAGTGAGAGGTTTTTACTCACTTTTATGGCCTCTGATTAGTCCGATAACGTATGCGTATATAGTACCTAACTTCTCACTCTTAAATAACTACCTAAATGCTAGAAAGCTTAGTAGTATTATATGATAGATATTTAAAGCTTTACTAGCATATTATAATGCTATAAAAATTATTTCTATAGCTCTATTATTCGCTGTGATGTAGGTAGTCTAAGTGTTTAT
>QGMI01000627.1:0-23290 GCA_007821535.1 Lachnellula occidentalis
TTTTTTATATCTTTAGTTATATAACTTTTTTAACCCTAATTACTATATAATAAAATTTAAACTTATCTTTTAAAAGTAGCTTTATTAGTCTATCTACTACTTATTTAGCTATAAGAATATATTCTAGGATTATATAATTGCTAGCTATTACTTTATAAACTTATTTTTATTTTATATTAATATATTTTATCTAAGTATAAAATTAAGTTTCCTTTACTAAAGTAATAGTATTTTAGTTATTATAATATATTATTACTACTACTTTAAGTTTATATAAGATTTAAGAAAGAAACTTCTTTAGCTATACTACTTCTTTTATAGATTCTATTTAGGCCTTAAGTTTAGATTTATAAAAAGAAAGGAAGATTATAGGTTATTTCTTAAATAATTAACTAATAGCTTTATTACTAATATTAAAAATAAACCTACTAGTTAATCTTTTAATATCCTTATAGCTAGCCTAATTAGTATTAAAGTACTTAGTAAGTAATTCTAAGTCCCTTTAAAATATAAGTTTATAATTAAGCGTATCTTATAAGTATTATAAGATCTTTTTAGCTATAGTAATATAAGTAGGAGCTAGATTTAAGGCGAACCTATTAACTATAAATACTATAAAGGCAATATCTAGTTAAGTACCTAGTATAATATATATAAGCAAGCTGATTATCTATTAGTATTTTTTAATATCTTTTATAAAAGCTTAATATGCTAGGTCTACTATTAGATTAATACTACTAGTATTTATAAGAGTGACTATAAGCTTATAGTTACTTATTTTAAAGTTATAAAAGACTTTAGATAGGTAAGCTTTCTAGCTAAGTTATAAGATTTGATTTTACTAGTTTTAAGTAATAGTTATCTTTAGATAGTATCTAACTAGACTTAGATTACTTATCTAGAAACGTTTATTTAATATTACTTTAATAGCATTAATTTCTATATAGTCCTTTCTAGTAATAAGAAGGTTATTTATATAGACTATAATAATAACCTTATATTTATAGAATATACTTATATTAGTATCTAATGCTTTAAAACTTATACTTTCTAGAAATATTACTAGAGTTTAATATTATACCCTTAGTACTTATTTTAAGCTATATAGTACTTAGTTTAGTTTATATACTTTAGTTAAGCTATTATCTAAGCTAGTTAGTTATTTTATATATATAGTTTCTTCTATTACTCTATAAAGAAAAGTAGTTTTAATATCTATTTAGTCAATTTCCTAATTAAGAGCTAATACTACTATAAAGATAAGCTAGTAGCTTATTAGTTTAACTACTATAATAAAAGTTTTAGTATAATTAATACCTTCTTTCTATTAATTACTATAAACTATCTAGTAGGCTTTATAATAAATAATAGTACCTTAGGATCCTTACTTATACTTATAGACCTATCTTTTAAGAAGGACTTACTAGTATATAAGTTATTCTACTAGGTCTTAGGTATAGTTCTTTAATAGAAATTTATACTTATCCTTTATAGCTTCTATCTACTTATTATACTTAAGATCTACTATTACTTCCTTATAGTATTATAGTTTAAAAGGCTTAATTAAATTAGCCTTAATAAGTATATATTTAGCTATAAGATAAAGTAGTATATTTAGTTTTTTATTAGTTTTATTTAAAGTATTAATATTTTCTTTTAATAAAAAAGTAAATAGTAAGATTAGATTTAGTAAGTTAGAGTCTAGATAGTAGAATTTAGGATACCTAATAAGTTATTCCTTAACTAGAGTTTAAAGTATAGATATACTAGGAGATATAGTAGGTATATATATACTAGAAGATATAATGCCTAGAGAGTTATTATCTAGTATATAAAGATATTCTTAGCTAGGGTAGATATTTAAGACTAAGTATATTACTATTACTAATTTAGGCTTTAATAGTTTTAACTACTATATATCTTATAATAAGATATTTAAAATGCCTACTAGCTCCTCCTTACTATTATCTAAGATCTTTATAATTCATAAGACTTTTTATATAAGTAGTTTTGCTAGTAGTATAAGTACTAGGCGTTTTATATTAGCTAAGCCTAGGATAGATATTTAGTTAGAGTATCCTTCTAGCTTAAGGTTTATCTTAAAGATTTTAGGTTTTATAGATACTAGTACTTTTTTAATAATATAAATACTATAAGCTTTTTAAATCTATCTATTATTTATAAGTATTTAGTAAATATAATTACCTTTATAGCTAATTAGCCTTCCTTTAATAACTTAATTTTCCTAAGGCTTAGTTTTAGTCTATTTTCTATTAATAAACTATACTAGAAAGCTAATAATTTTAAGATAATAGATAAATGGTTTATAGAGATATATAGCTTTAAATAGTATTATATTAAGTATATCATATAGTCTTTATATATAGAGGTATACTACTATTTATAATAACTTAGGCTACTAGGAAGAGTTAAATTTAGAGCTTTTTATTAAGGTTTCTATAATTATCTAGATAGTTTTTCTAATTCTCTTTATAGTATTATTCATCTAGAGGTTATATAGTACTAATAGTTTAAAATAGACTCCTATCTTTATAAGGTAGAGCTAAAAAGCCTTAAAGATATATTCTCTACTATTATCTATTTAAAGCCTTATAATTCATTTATAGTAAGATACTTAAAAGAGTTTAAACTTGCCTAGAGCTTCTAATTTAGTTTATATTATATAGATTTTAACCTTTTTAGTCTTATTATAATAAAAGTAGATAAAGTAGAAAGAGCTATCTTATACTAGTCTTATTAAGCTAATAGTATCTATATAAATTAACTTATTTAGATATCTACCTAGGTTAATATATCCCTTATAAGAGGCCTTAATTATTTATCCTTTTAAGTAAGCCTTATAGGTATATAGTACTAGTAGTACTTTAAGGTCAAGTCTATTAGTTATTTTTTTAAAGTTTTTTTAAATTATCCTTATTAAAGTGCCTAAATCTCTTATACTAAATTATATATACTTCTTTAGTAGTAAATACTATTAATGCTTAATACTAGGACCTATTTTAGTAGTTGGTTTATAAAGCATTAAAAGGTTTTTAGATTTATACTATATATACTTATTATTTTTAATATAAGTCCTAAGTTTAGTTAATATGTCTTAGGAGATTAATATAGGTTTTTAGCAATTTAGTATTAATATCTAAATAGAAAAGGTCTTAATAGATTAATCTAGTAAATATTACTAGCTTCTTTCTATAAATAGTAAGACTAGTACTATTATCTTCTAGATAAACCTCTATTTTACTTTAAATGAAACTTAGATAAGAGAAGAGATTTGCTTTAAGTTTAAGATAATAGATAATATTATAAATCTAAAGCTATCTTATAGTACTATCTTTTATCTAGACTAGTAGTATTATAGTACCTTTTTTATATAGTTTTAAGATATATCTTCTAATACTTATAACTATACTAATCTTGCTAGGGTTAAAAGGTTTAATTAACTTAAAGAATTCTTATTTATAAAATATATACTAGGTATATCTACTATTTAAAATAAACGCGTTTTTAAGTAAGATTAGTATCTAACTTATAAGAGTAGATTTAGTATTATTTAAGATAAATAAAGATTTATTAAAGAAAGTAAGATATAATAGCTATTATAGTTTAGGTTTTCTTAAAAGAGTTAATAGAAGGGTAGATAATAGTATAAAGAATACTATTTCTAGTAGATATTATAAGAGGTTATTTTATAGATCTTAGATAAATAGTAAGAAAAAGAGAAAGATAGAAAGGATATTTAATAAGATAGATAGAAGAAAGATAGATATTATTTTAGCTTAAGTATAGATTTGCCCTTATAGCTATTTTAGGTATTACCTAGCTTATAGGTTAGTAGCTAGCTTTAAGTAAGAGAGTTTATACTTCTAGTTAAGTTTAATCTAGATACTAGATAAGAATTTAAGCTATTATAGTTACTATTTATCGATTTTAAATACTAGTTTAAATATAAAGGTATATCTATAAATTGCAAGTATATTATATAATCTCTCCTCTTACCTATTAGCTAAGGTAGTATTATATTTAACTTTTAGAATAGTAACCTTTTTTTAGTATTCTTTTTTATCTTTTAGGCATTTATCTAGTACTGCTTTTAAGTAGGAGTGTTTTATTATATATTTAGCTTCATTATAATATAGCTTCTTATAGTACTTATATTAAGTTATAAGCTTATTAGTAGTTAATCTAAAGACATTGGAATATATAGCTCTAGTTATAAAATACTATATTAATAACTCCTCTTTTAGGGTTGCTTTTTAGAGATCCTTTAAGGCTATTCTAGACTTAACTATATTAATATAGTTGTTTATAGAAATCTAATTTGACTTAAAGTTTTTATATTAAAAAGAGAAGCTATTTAGGTATAGGCCTATTATTTATAGTATTAGAAGTTATATAAGATTGCTAAGAAGTTTTAATTCTTTATCTAGCTAAAGGAATTTATTATTATACTTTATAATACTTATTATATTATTTAGATAAAGGTTAAAGAACTATCCTTAGAATATATTAAAGACTATTATACTTTAAAGCTTAAATCTTTCTTTAAGCTAAGTAAAAAGAAGCTTTAAGTTATTTTTTTTAATACTATTAAAGGTAACTTTCTTAACTTCCTCTTCTAGTAAGAAATCTATAACTACCTTATTAACTTTCCCTTTTATAATACTCTACTTCTAGATTTAAAATTCTTTCTATTTATCTTTATAGCCTTAAAGAGCTTCTTCTATTTTATTAATATATACTATTAGTTAAAGGAGCTTGCTATTAATGATTTTTTAGTATAAGTAGTTTTTATTAATAAGTACTAAGACTATTTAGTAGTTTTAGATAATCTAGTTTAATTTATTAAGGTCTAGCATAATAGCAAGAGAGGAGGAGGTATAAGATTTAGTCTTTAAAGCTATTACTAAATACATTTAGATTTAATGTCTTAATATACGTATTTATAGGTTTTTAGTAAGGCTTTATTATAAAAATCAAGGAATAGTTATATAGGTAAATTAGGATTATCTTAGTAATAGTTATATAGTAGATTATAAACTTAGAATCTAAAGATTAAGGTTAAGGATAAAGATAATAGTATAGATAATAGAGTGCTTATATCTAAGGCTTAAGGTATAATATCTCCTAGGTTTATAAATAATTATTTAGATTTAAAAGGTTAGTATTTAGAATTAGTTTTTTAATCTTAGTTTAAGTTAAAAGAAGTAATAGGAGTATTTATAAGAGCGTTTATATAATAAGGAAATAAATCTAGTTTAAAGAATAAATACTTTTATAAGTAAGAGAGTTTTTAAGTCTTAGTATTTTATAAAGTATAGGTAGTATCTTTAAAGAACTATTACTTTAGTATTTTTTATAATTTCTATAAAGAATATCTCTTATTAGCTATATTATTTACTATACTTATACTATTACCTATATTCTATAATATAATAGCTATTTTATATAATAAATATAATAGTAGGTTAAGAGGTAATAGAAAGGTTAGATTTAAGATTTTTTAAGCTTATAGTCTTAGATTGTTTTAGCGTATTTTATTCTATACTAGTTTTTAAGGCTAAGCGATCTATATATATTAGATTATAATTATTTAGAATTCTAGAAGTTAAGAGATAAGTTTTTAAGTTAGATTCCTATATTATTATAAAAAGGGATTTATATAGCCTTATCCTTAGTAATTATAGCTTAGGTTTATCTAAAGTAATAGTAACTATTCTATTTTTAAGCCTTTATTCTTAACTATTAGTAATAGTTTCTAAGGTAAGGTATAGTTTAAAAAGGTATTAAAAATAAGATCTAATCTTTTCTTAAAGGTAACTTTATTCTTATATAATATTATAATTAGAAAGATTTATTCTTTTAATCTTCTTTAATTAGATAACTTAGCTTTAGAAGTCGCTAGGCTTATAACCTATTAAATAGTTATTTTAGTATAAGAGTAAAGTAGGTTATATAATATATAATTAAGTAAAAGAGTAAGTAGATTAAGTAAAGTATATTTAGTAAGTTACTTAATTACTTAATCTTCTTAAAAAGGAAAGCTCTCTCTTATATATAAGTAGTACTATAGCTAGTTAGCTTTATATATAATTGCTATTAGCTGATTACTTTTAATAATATAAAGCATTATTATCTATACTAAGAGTAATATCTATAGAGAAGTAAGGAAAGTTAGTCTAAAATCTTGCAATTTAAAGACTAAGATCTTATATACCTTAGGGCTAGAGTATTTAAATAAGTAGTAAAAATTAGTTAAAGTATTTAAGAAAGAGTCCTAATAGCTTAGATAGTAAAGGTTCTTTAATTAGTAGTTCTAATTAAGAATTAGATTTAGATTTAGATATTAGTTTTAGTATTAGCTATACTTTTAATTCTAATTCTAATTCTAGAGCAAGTATATCTTTTAAAGAGGAAGGAGGTATATACTCTTCTTAAGATAAGGATATCTTTATTATATAAGGGAGATTACTCTTATATTCTTTAAATATAAGAGGTTAGGTTAGAAAATTTACTATAAGGAGGTTTTAGCCCTATTCTCTCTTAAATCGTAAGGTTTAATATTTAAATTACCTATACTTACTAGTACTTATATAAGTAGTATAGTAGTAAGTAATATCTAATTTACTAGGATCACTATAGAGTTCACGCTTAGGCTACCTTTTAGGGGCTTTTATAAGTACTAACTCGGCTAGTAGAGCTGCTAGCCTTAGGTACTTTTAGCATTTAGTAGTTTTTTCTCTAAAGTGAGGCTATAGCCTAGAAAACTCTTCTAAAGTATATTTTAAGTAAAATATACTATTAATTTTAGTAAGCTTAATCTAGAAGCTTTAGGCCTAAATTATTTATATAAGAGGTTAGTAAGTTCTATAGATATAAAGTCTAAGGACTTAGCTTATAGTAGACCTACGGATTAGCTAGGCTTATAACCTATTAAAAGGTATAGTAGAGCTTAAGATAATTATATTACTTAAGGATCTATATAGTAGGCAAAGCCTTCTATATATATAAGAATATAGTAGCTAAGAGTAAGCTATATAACCTTTAGTTATATATTTCAATAGTATTTTAGTTTAAGAAAATTTGCTATAATACTTATAATTATAAGTAATAGATATATTAAATTATAGCTTCTAGAGATACTAGCTTATGCTTTTACTAGCGCTTAGTCTTAGGGACATAGGCCTTAAGCTTATACTTCTCTATTAGTAAAAATGTAAGTAGGGGATTACCTTAAAAAGTAGCTAATAAGCTCTTATTAAAATAGCTGATAAGCTATTTTGCACTTAACGATTTTAAATTGATATACTTAATAATATTAAATCGGAAGCTTTATATAAGGCTATATATGCATATAGACCTTATTGCATTACTATTATATAATATTTAGTAGAGGTAGGCTTAGTAGGTAATAAGGATTATATGTAAAGTAATAATAAATATATATAGATATAAGTAAATTTGAAAGCTTAGCTTAGAAGGCCTTATAGTAAATAAATAAGGCCTCTATATATATAAAAGAATGCTATTCTAGTACCTTTTATGCTTATTAATTATATAAGTCATAATAGAGAGCATAGAAGTAGCTAGAATACTAAAGGTTATAACTTATATTATAATCATATAGTAGATTATAGTAACCTTAGAAACTATAGTAGCCTATATTACCATAGAACCTTCTATAGTATTAGATATATAATAATAAGTACTAAATATAGTTTTAACCTAATTAGGCTTAGTATAAAGCTAGTAATATTGATTTCTTAGTAAATCCTATAGAAGGTTCTATAGTAATATAGGCTACTATAGTTTCTAAGGTTACTATAGTCTACTATATGATTATAATGCAAGTTATAACATTTAGCATTCTAGCTACTTCTATACTCTCTATTATAACTTATATAATTAATAAGTATAGAAGGTACTATAATAGCATTCTTTTATATATATAGAGGTCTTATTCACTTACTATAAGGCCTTCTAAGCTAAGCTTTCAAATTTACTTATATTTGCATATATTATTATTACTTCTCACGTGATCCTTATTACCTACCAAGCCTACCTCTACTAAATCTTATATAGTAGCAATATGATAAGGCCTATATGTATATATAGCCTTATATAAAGCTTCCGATTTAATATTATTAGGTATATCGATTTAAAATCGTTAAGTGCAAAATAGCTTATTAGCTACTTTTTAAGAGCTTATCAGCTACTTTTCAAAGTAATCCCCTACCTATTTTTACTAATAGAGAAGTTTAAGCCTAAGGTCTATGTCCCTAAGATTAAGTACTAGTAAAAGCATAAGCTAGTACCTCTGGAAGCTATAATTTAATGTGTCCGTTACCTATAATTATAGGTATTATAGCAAATTCTCTTAAACTAAGCTACCTACACTTTATTGCTATTTATGATGATGATGATAATAATAATGATATTTATTTTCGTCTATTAGAAGGCAGGCGAGAGCCTGCCATCCTAGGACCTCTTATAAGGTATAGAGATACGCTAAGCTAAGGTAATTTTTATATATAAGTATAACTATAGAAAGCATTTTAAAGAGCAAGAGAGCTAGCATATAGCCTTTTAAGAGTGACCCTTCTCTACTATTTGTAATAGGTACTAGATAATAATTTAAATAGATATAGGTATCCTAATATGTAGCTAAGTAGTAGAGTTTATAAGCTTAAGTAGGTAGGAGAGGTAGTTTGCGCTATAGGCGTAGTATAGTAAGGCCTAAGCTAATAACAAATAAAAGTAGTAATAGCACATATAAAAATATTCCCCTAAGACTAATCTAACTTTAAAATAAAAAGCTTCCTAAAGTGAAAGTAAGTAATTATACCCTAGTTCCTGCCTTATATAAGGTTATAAAGTAGTTATAGGCAGCCTAGTTTAATAATATTATTTCGTCCTAAAAGGTAAGATAATATTATTAAACCTAGCTATCTTTGCTATCCCTAACCTCTTATAGGCATAAGCTAGAGCGATTATATTATAATTCCTACTAATAGGAAGGTTATAAAGTAGTTACCTTATCTATTACTATAATAAGAACGTATCTACCTAATATCCTATTAGACTGCACTATGCTAACCTATGAAGGGTATAGAGGTATATAAGTATTATATAGGCTATTAGCAAGTATAGATTTATAAAAAGAACTCTATCTAGCTAATAAAGTCTTTAAATTTAAAAGGCTTAGCAAGTATACCTTATAGGTAGTTAATTACTTCCTGCCTATTATATAAAAAGTAGGGTAGTTTATTAGGCTATAGCCTAAGCTTTTAGATTATTTTTTAGTAGAAGATAATATAGTCTACTAATTTCTTATATTTGCATAAATATCTAACCTTAGCATCTAGGTATTTATACTTAGTATAATACTAGTCGAAATCCCTATACTAGGTCTAGAGTACTAGGAGGTAGTAAAGTATAGGCTAGGAGAGTTCTAGCTTTAGAAGAGGTTTGACCTAGTATTCTAGCTTAAAGAGTTTATACTATAAGGAGAGTTTCATGCTAGTCTAAGTCTACTAGAGTTATTAGGCTTAATGCCTTTCTTCTTAAAAGATTAACCTAATTCTACTAATTATAGGTTCCCTAGCTAGACTATCCTTATAGGATGATTTTGCCTTTAAGTTAGCTAGTATATTAGCCTCCTTATTACCTAGGATTCTAGTATGCCTTAGACTCTATTAAATCCTAATATTATATTATTTCATAAGCTCCTAAATGTTAAGGAATGCCTATTATGATAATACTAAGGCGTTGCTCCTAATGTATTAGATAACTGAAGTACTATTAATATAGAGCTAAAAGCGCTATTGCCAATCGCCTAGAGCGAGCTTTAGCGCCTATTAGAGTTCCTAGTAGGCGCTAATAGCCTTAGCATTAAAGATATGTAATAGCTTATTAATCAAGCTATATCCCTTTACTACTTGCCTATTATTCTAATAAATTAAGTAGCTATAGCCTACCTACTTTCCTTTATTATATTACTTTAAGCTATCTAAGTAGATTAGGATATCATCTAGGCTTATTATCTATAGCTACTCTATAAACTATATAGAGGTAGTCTTCTTATTAATACTACTAGTAGAGTCCGTCCTATATTCTAATAAGAAGTAGGAGGGAGCTAGTTAGAGCTAGAGGACCTTTAGGAAGGAGTTCCCTAGTTATTATACCTTAGTTTTTATACGTTACTAGGTTCTAGCTCTCTTACCTTAGATGATTTGTAGGGGGGCGATATACTAGACTAGTAGGTGCCTTATATTAATAGTCTAGAGTCTTATAGCGAACTAGAGCTTAGTATCCTCTAGTACCGCGAAACCTGATAGTAGGCCTAAGTCTTAAAATAGGGTTACTATTAGGGTAGTCTTCTATACTAGGAGCACTTTTCTTACTACTAGTATAAGTATCTTATCTACTAAGTTAATAGCCTAGCTAAGCCTTATACTAATAGTTTCCTATCTACTAGTCTAAAGAAGTCTAGAAGCTTTAGTCTATCTATTATACTATACTTCTATACTATAGAAAACTAATAGAAGTATATATATAATAACTACCTTTTATAGCAAGATAGCTAGAAGTCTATAAACTATTTAGGTAAGTCCCTAAATATAGTATACTACCTTCTAAGCTATACTTATCTATTTTGCTATATACTATTTAAAAGTAAGTTTTTTATTAAACTAGACGCCTAGCTACTAGAGGGCAGGCTACTTAGTATCCTCCTTTATTAGGAGGGGGATAGGGTAGAGGGTAAGGGTACTAGTTACCTTATATAATAGGTTAAGACATTTATACTTAGTAGTTAGGTATACTATTTCCTGTTTCTCTAGAGTAAAGAAGATCTTATACTCTATCCCTTATATAATAATACTATAGATATCCTTAGCTAGTAATTTAATATTCTAGCTAAGTAAGTCTATAGCTTAGTATAAGTAGAGGTTATCTATATACTTAAAATGTAAGGTTATATCTTATAATAGAAGTTCTACTAGGTATAGTATATAAAAGACTAGTAAAAGTAGAGAGCCTTAAGGCATACTATATGCTACCTTATAAATTAGGGTAGTTTCTCCCTCTAGCCTAACTTATACTTACTAGTTAGAAAGAAAGGAATCTATTAGCTTTAGGAGTAGGAGGGGGAACTTTTATTTTATTATATACTAGAGTAGCTACTATTTAAGTAGCGCATTAAAAGCTCCTTACATATTTATAGTAATTATAGTAACTTGTTTCCTAGCTATAAAGGCAGATTCTACGTTATATATAAATGTTACAACTAGGTCTATTATAGATCTCTTAGGAAGAGCGCCCTTATATTAGGGGCTAAGAAGGCCCTAAGTTAGAGCTGTCTAGGCTAAATGCTAGGCTACTACCTATTTAAGGCCCTTAGAGATATAAGAGAGTAGGGTAATAGGCTACTATAAGTAAACTAATAACTTTTCTTTCTTGCCTACCTTTAGTATTATTACTACTTCTACTAGTTTCTAGGAGGCTAGGAAGTAGCTATGTATTAGGTACTACTAGTACAATTCGTGTATATAGTACTTGATATACTCCTAGCTAGCTTTAAGGAGCTAGACTATAACTTGGTTTATACCTAGTAAGGTACTAAAAACCCTAATTGTATTTTATTCTACTTTATCTAATAATAGGCTAGTATCCTAGCCTAGGGCGCTAGTGCCTTCCTAGTTTTAGAAGGGATTATTAGTTAGGTCGTTCTTAATACTAAAGCGATCTAGGATTGCTAATCTTAGTACCTCTACCTTTTTAATAGTACCTTTAATAACTATCCTATTATGTTTAATTAGGGGGGCTTTTAAGTTAGAGGCTAGTTTATACTAGCTAATGATTTTATAGAAGGATTTATCATCCTTAATACTATCTATTATATATCTCTAGTAGTCCTACTTTACCTTTTATATAATATTTAGGAAGTATCTAGTATCTTTCCTAGGCGAGTCGCTTAGAGGAAAGCTAAGGGAGGTAAGGTACTTATAATATACTTCCTAGTAGTCTAGAGTCTACTATAAGGCGTCCTTACCTTCATCCTACTAGGCTTTACTTGCTATCTAGATTACTAAGTTGAAAACTATAGCTAGCTATATAGCAAATTTATTAATCTACTAGGTATTTATAAATATCTAGAGGCTAGGTAGCTAGGCTATCCCTATCTATACTAGTCTAGTAAACTTTAGGAGGTTAGTCTTAGGAACCTTATAATTATACTATTTAAGTAGTACTCTACTCCTACCTAGGATAGTAGTTACTTATATATAATAGTCTAATACGCTATATATGTCCTCTTAGATTATAGTATAAGTAAAAGGGACGTTAGAGAAGGTAAGGTCTAGTATATAGCTATACCTCTATATTATAGCTCTAGGCTCCCTAATAAAGTCTATCCTGCTAGTTGCTACCTAGTCTACTAGTTTCTAGCCTTAGAATACTATGATAATACTTAGTTTAAATATATTATACTAAGAATTAAAGTCTCTACTAATTATATAGTTAGTTAGGAGAGAAAGGTAGGTTATATAGTCTATTACTTCTATAGTATTTAGGGTTTAATAGGCGTTTAGGATAGCAAATCTATTTATATCAATCTAGAGTAGGTACTAGCTTTTAATAAGGCATCTTTATTATACTTTAAGGCCTACTTCCTTATAAACGTATATTATTACTTATAGGCATTTAAGCTCATATTGCTTAGCTTCCTTGCTTGCCTAAGAGTCTACTAGGGCATAATAGTTATAGGTAAGGTAATTCTAAGTCCTTATTTTAAGGTAGGTACTAGGCTCCTAGATATAGACTATATCTATTTTCTTAGTAAAGGCGAGTTAGAGGATTATAATATAATAGGATTAATTCTTGCTAATATTAGCCTAATAGACTTATAAGTCCTAGGTTCTAGTATCTTTATTTTAAAAGCGGCTTCTACTATAGTACTAATATACTTAGCTTCCTATTATACTTATAAAAGTTTATTAAAGTCAAGGTCTATATCCCTATTTAAGGCTATAGATAAAAGGTCTTTATATCTAGAAGGTAGAATGTATATGTTTTATATACCTACTACTTTAGTAGCTAGCTTAAGGGCTAGCTTAGTAACTTAAGTAGCTAAAGTCATTCTAGTATTACTACTTCTTATATCCTTATATTTAGTAACCTTATAATCCTTTTACTTCTAGAGGTTCTCTTATACTAGAAGTTAAGGCTATGTTAGTTCTAGCTCCTCTTAAAGGGCTATAGGTACTAGGTTAGTATCTTAGAAGTCCTTATCCTTATATCTATAGATCAGGTCTAGTTGCTTCTTAGTAGGTTTAGTAATTTTGCCGTTTTTCTATTTTAGAATAGTAGGGTAGTATTTATAGCTAGCTAGGAATAGGCTATAGTAGTTAGTATAATAGGGGGGATACTTATAGTTAATCCCTAAGGGCCTATTATACTAGTTAATTTATATACTATAGGTAGGGTACCTTAAGAAGCAGGAGCACTTTATTAGGTTATAAAAGCCTTAATAGCCTAGGTTATATTAGGAGATAATAGGTTTCTTATTAATAATTTATAATTAGTTGCTATTATTAAAAAGTTAGAATAGATAGACCTTTTTTAGAAATAAGATAATCTAGGTTATCTTACTTATACTTATATTTGCCTTATAGTATAACTAGTAGTAGCTTACTAGGTACGCTTTAGTCTATATAAAGACTTCCTTAGCTACCCTTTTAGGCGTGATTATAATAATCTTACTTAGAATAAGCAAGTAGAATAAGACTAGGATGTCCTTTATAGCATATATCTTCTATTTCTCTAGTACTTTAATATCTATAGCCTTTATAACCTATATAATAGCCTCCCTCTCTTCTTATATAAGTAGGAAGTCATAGATTAAGAGATCTAATAGGGTAATAGCCTACCTTATATAGGTTAGGGTGATAGTAGGGATGCTTTTAAGTTTAAGACCTATAATGCTTTATACTAGTTCCTAGCGTATTATAAAGGGAGGAGGGCAATTAAGTAGGGCTTCTTATCTAATAGAGACTAGGACCTAAAGGTCTAGCTTTATTAAAGCCGTACTTATTAAGGTAGTTCTACCTGATATAATAGAGGTACTAGATTAGGAAGTATATATAGTCTTAGTTAGTATAAAAGTTGCCTCTAAAGTTTTAAGGGTCTTTATGATATTTATAAAGGATACTTACCTAGAGGTTATAGTCATATCTTTAAAGGGCTTGCTATTAAGGCAGATTAGGGTATAATTAGTACTATTTATATCTATAAAGAGAGTAGTAGTAAGGTAGCTTATAACCTTCTTACTAAGGCTATATGCTACCTTCTTATAGTCTAATTTATTATAGGAGGAGATAAAAGCGTCTATATATATAGCAAAGTCAGTCTAGATTTCGTACTAGATCCTTTACTCTTATTCTATAGCCTATAGCTTAGTAAGGATAACTATTAAGACTAAGTTACTTATACGCGCTTTATTACCTTTAAGGAGAGGAAGTACTATCGTATTACTAGACTTCTACTATCTCTTATTAGAGTGCTAGGTAAGGTAGTTTAGGGTAGAAGGTTCTTATTATCAAGTAAAATTAGTATTTGCAATACCTAGAGGGTAGTTTAGAGTAGAAAACGCCATTCCTAGGCCTATAGGACTACTAAAAAGGCTAGGAGATAGAGAAGTATAAATAATACTAAATGAGGGTATTTGCTAATAGGAAAGGGGCAAGAAAGCTCCTGTTGAAAGGATCCCTCAGATTCGGAAAAGTTTGTGAAGGTGCGCTTTATTACTATTTAGTAGCCCTAGAAGGTACTATATAGGTCAGATTTAAAGGAGTAGCTGCTTGCTCTCTATTAGTTCAAATTATAATGCTAGTAGTGATTAAAGTGGGTTCTAAGAAGCCATCCTCAGAGAGGGAGAATCATACTTAATTCACTTCTCAGCTTATAAAAAAAGCTAGTTTTTAGTACTTACTACTATCTATAATCGGGGCTATAATAAACCTTAGCTACGCTTATATATAGTAATAGGGAACTATCTAGTAAGTAGTACTACTACGTAATTTATAGTCTAAATAAGACTAAATATAAAGGGAGGGGAGACCTAGTTTAAAATAAAAATATCTAAGATATTACTAAATAAGTGAATTGCATAAGAGATAAAAGCTTAAAGCTTAAAAGCTCGAATTGTAATACTAAAAACCTTTAGTGAAAAATAAGCTATAAACTAGCAGGGAATTTATAGAACCTGCTTACACTTATATATAAGACTAGTAGTAGTATAATAAAATATATTATATAAGCAAAAGCTACTTTGATCTATAAGTGAATTTTAAAATAGCATTTTTTGCAATTCTTAAATATAGCCTTTAAAAACTAAGTAATTACTACTTTTAGGTAAAATATAGCTTTATAAGACGCTAGCAAGTAAGACATACTAGTGCATAAGTTTAAGGCTACTTGGATTATAAATAGTGGTTAAACTAAACTAAAATAAGTAATTATCTTACTTAGCTAAATCTAAGCTTAAGAGATAAGATAAAAAGTTACTAGTAAAAGTCTTAGTAACCCTAATTACTATAAACCTATCAATTCACTTGAAAATGGCCGCTATTTCTTCCTATAAAGGAGAAGTACTAATCGGTAGATCTAATTATATAGAGTAGATAAAGGAAGCTAGTCTATTCCTAGAAATCCATAGTTTTATACTATATATAGACGGATCTAAACGTAATCTACTTTCTATTAAATCGCTCTATTATACTAAATCCGGGCCTAGAAGCCTAGAATTAGCTATAAAATATTTAGAGAAAGAGACCGAATATAGCCGTAATACTAAGCGAGCCTTAGGTGCTATAAAATCTACTATAAGTGCCGATAATATTGATAGGTTTAAGGACTAGCCTATAGTAGACCTACTTTAGGCAGCTATAAAAGCTACTTTTAGGGAGACTAATTTAGAGACTATAGGGCGCTATTTTAATAAAATAATAGACGCTAGCTATGACTCTTTTAAGAGCGTAGATGAGTATACTAGTCATATCCAATCCTCGGCTATATATTTAAAAGAATTAGGATATGAACTACTTAAACCTTTTATAGCTATATTACTATTTAAAGGATTATCTAGCTCATTTAATGCTTTTAGCTCCCGAAAATATAAGGAAGTAACTAAAAATATCAATAATATAGATATTACTAAGCTTATTTCAGACATTATAAGCGAAGAAGCTAGATTATAGTCAGATTCCATAGCTAATAAAACTACTAGTAAAAATATCCCCTTCTATAAGCATTATAATAGAAGGGGACATATAGAAGCTAAATGCTAGATTAAATATCTAGAATTAAAGCAAAATAATAAGCGTATTAAAAATGAAGCCTCTAAAAAGACAGAATCTACTAAAGCAGTCATAATAACGCTAGCATATAATAGTATTAGCGATAAAGAAATAAGTTTTTATAAAACTAAGTTAATACTAGATTCTAGCGCTAGCGAGCATTATACATTTAATAAAGACTAGCTAGTAGACTATAAATCTATATCTAATAAAAGTATTAGAATAGCTAATAGCAAGAGCCTAGCTGTCTTAGGAAAAGGCAATATTCTAGTAAAGGCTAATAATAATAAAATCATTATTAAAAACGTCTTTTATGCTCCTAACCTAAAAGCTAATCTTATTAGTACTAAGGAGCTAATTAATAAAAACTGGAATATTACTTTTAAGAAAGATATAGTTAAACTAAGTAATAAAACTATAAAAGTAACTATATCCTAGCTAAATAACGCTTATTACCTTAATCTACTAGTAGATTTTAATACCCTAGAACCTATAGTATATTATACTAAGTCTGAAAATAATAAACTAGACTTATATCATAAAAGGCTAAACTATTTAAATAAGGATATATTACTTAAAACTATAAGTAATACTAGTAGTTTAAGCCTAGAAAATGATAATAAAGAATTAAGCAATTGTGAGCCTTATTTTATAGGCAAATTTTATAATATAGGCAGCAAAAAACCTATGTCTACTATACCTATACTAAATGTCTATGATATAGATATAGTAGGCCCAATTAAGCCGCTAGGCCTATTAAGAAGAAAATATTTTATAACTATTACCAATTAGGGTAGTAGAGCCACTTAGGTATATCCTATAAAGCATAAAGGAGATACTTATAGCGTACTAGTTAAATTCTTTAATATGATTAAAACGCAATTTCCTAATACTAGGATTAAAGCATTAAAACTAGATAATGCTAAAGAATTTAAATCTAGTAAATAGACTCTATTTTGTGATAATAATAGGACTATATGCGAATATACTAGCCCTTATTCTGCTTTATAAAACGGAATAGCTAAAATATTAAATAAATATATAGTAGAAAGGCTAATAGCTATTTGTAAGGCTAAAAATATACTCTTAAAATCATAGCCTTATTTAGTTTAGTCTATAATACATATTAAGAACTAAACTTATAATTCTATTATAAATAAGACCCCTTATAAGGCCCTAACCTATAAAAAACCCTAAATCGGCTATATCAAGATTATAGGTTCACTAGCTTATATACTAGTCCTAAAAGAGACTAGAAAGTCTAGTAAATTATCTGAAAAAGGCAATAAAGGAATATTACTAGGATTTGAATTAGCTAATAACTTCCTTATTTATATACCTAGTGAAAATAAGGTTATTAGTACTAAAAACGTTATAATTAAGGAAGATTTAGTATATGCCGATGAATATAATAAATCAGATAATAATGATTATTAAGAGCTATTAAAGCTAAACTACTTAGAGGATAATATCAATTCTAGGAGCGCTAATCCTAGCGATTTCCCTAATATCCCTAATAATAGCTCTAATAATAATAATAATAATAATAGTAATAATAAACTTGATATATATAATAATAAAGATACTATTATATTAGATAATCTAAATAGCTATAATAAGCTAAGTTAAGACTATTATAAGGATCTAGATAGTAATAATAAAAGAAAGGTTAATCTAAGCCTAGCCTCTTATGCCTATATAACCTCTAAAAATAAATCTAAAAACGAGAAAAATAACTCTAAAAATAAGATTATTATCTATAAAAATAAGGATATTATTAAAAGTAATTAGCTAATAGCAATCACGTGTAAGGCTAACTAGCTATAGTACTACTTGTATATAAGAGAGAGCTTTCCTTTCTAAGAAGATTAAGTAATTAAGCAACTTACTAAATATACTTTACTTAATCTACTTACTCTTTTACTTAATTATATATCATATAACCTACTTTACCCTTATATTAAAGTAACTATTTAATAAGTTATAAGCCTAGTAACTTCTAAAGCTAAGTCACTTAATTAAAAAAGATTAAAAGAATAAATCTTATTAATTATAATATTATATAAGGATAAAGTTACTCCTAGGAAAGGATTAGATCTTATTTCTAATATCTTCTTAAACTATACCTTACCTTAGAAACTATTACTAATAGTTAAGAATAAAGGCTTAGAAATAGAGTAGTTATTATTACTTTAGATAAACCTAAGCTATAATTACTAAGAATAAGGCTATATAAACCCCTTTTTATAATAATATAGGAATCTAACTTAAAAACTTATCTCTTAACTTCTAAAGTTTTAAATAATTATAATCTAATATATATAGATCGCTTAGCTTTAAGAACTAGTATAGAATAAAATATACTAAAATGACTTAAGACTATAAGCTTAAAAAATCTTAAATCTAACCTCCCTATTACCTCTTAACCTACTATTATATTTATTACGTAAAATAGCTATTATATCATAGAATATAGGTAATAGTATAAGCATAGTAGATAATATAGCTAATAAGAGATATTCTCTATAGGAATTATAAGAAATACTAAAGTGATAGTTTCTTAAAAATACTACTTATACTCTATAGAATACTAAGACTTAAAAACTCTCTTACTTATAAAAGTATCTACTCTTTAGACTAGATTTGTTTCCTTATTATATAAACGCTTTTATAAATACTCCTTTTACCTCTTTTAACTTAGACTAAGATTAAAAGACTAATTTTAAATATTAACCTTCTAAATCTAAATAATTATTTATAGACCTAAGAGATATTATACCTTAGGCCTTAGATATAAGCACTCTATTATCTATACTATTATCTCTATCCTTAACCTTAATCTTTAGATTTTAAGTTTATAATCTATTATATAATTATTATTAAGATAATCCTAGTTTACCTATATAACTATTCCTTGATTTTTATAATAAAGCCTTACTAAAAACCTATAAATATATATATTAGAATATTAAATCTAAACGTATTTAGTAATAGCTTTAAAGATTAAATCTTATGCCTCCTCCTTTCTTACTATTATGCTAGACCTTAATAAATCAAACTAGATTATCTAAGACTATTAAATACTTTTAGCACTTATTAATAAAAACTACTTATACTAAAAAATCATTAATAGCAAGCTTCTTTAATTAATAGTATATATTAATAAGATAGAAGAGGCTTTTTAAGGCTATAAAGATAAATAAGAAGAACTTTAAATCTAAAGGTAGAGTATTATAAAAGGGAAAGTTAGTAAGGTAGCTATAGATTTCTTACTAAAAGAGGGAGTTAGGAAAGTCACTTTTAATAGCATTAAGAAGAATAACTTAAAGCTTCTTCTTACTTAGCTTAAAGAAAGATTTAAGCCTTAAAGTATAATAGTCTTTAATATACTTTAAGGATAGCTTTTTAACCTTTATCTAGATAATATAATAAGTATTATAAAGTATAATAATAAATTCCTTTAGCTAGATAAAGAATTAAAACTTTTTAGCAACCTTATATAACTTCTAATACTATAGATAGTAGGCTTATACCTAAATAGTCTCTCCTTTTAATATAAAAACTTTAAGTTAAATTAGATCTTTATAAATAACTATATTAATATAATCAAGTCTAAAATAGCCTTAAAGGATCTCTAAAAAGCAACTTTAAAGGAGAAGTCATTAATATAGCATTCTATAACTAGGGCTATATATTCTAACGTTTCTAGATTAACTACTAATAAGCTTATAACTTAATATAGGTATTATAAGAAGCTATACTATAATAAAGCTAAATGCGTAGTAAAATACTTCTATCTAAAGGTAGTACTAGATAAACGCCTAAAAGATAAGAAGGAATACTAAAAAAAGGTTACTACCTTAAAAGTTAAATATAATACTACCTTAGCTAATAGGTAGGAAGAGAGATTATATAATATACTTATAATTTATAGGTATGCCTCTATATTTAAACTAGTATTTAAAATTAATAAATAGTAATTATAATAGCTTAAACTCTTATCTAGTACCTAGATTAAACTTAACTAAAAGTATAAACTCCTTTGCTTAAAGCTAGCTACTTACCTATAAGCTAGGTAATACCTAGAATAGCTATAAAGGCAAATCTATACTTAAGCTAAGATAATATCTATCTTCCTTTTATCTATCTTATTAAATATCCTTCTTATCTTTCTCTCTTTTTTACTATTTATTTAAGACTTATAAAATAGCCTCTTATAATATCTACTAGAAATAGTATTCTTTATATTATTATCTACCTTCTTATTAACTTTCTTAAGAAAACCTAAACTATAATAGCTATTATATCTTACTTTCTTTAATAAATCTCTATCTATCTTAGATAATACTAAATCTACTCTTATAAGTTAGATACTAACTTTACTTAAGAATACGTTTATCTTAAATAGTTAATATACCTAGTATATATTTTATAAATAAGAATTCTTTAAATTAATTAAACCCTTTAACTTTAGTAAGATTAGTATAATTATAAGTATTAGAAGACATACCTTAAAACTATATAGAAAAGGTATTATAATACTACTAGTTTAGATAAAAGATAGTATTATAAGATAGCTTTAGATTTATAATATTATTTATTATCTTAAACTTAAGGTAAATCTCTTCTTTTATCTAAGTTTCATTTAAAGTAAAATAAGGGTTTACTTAAAGGATAATAATACTAGCTTTATAATTTATAGAAAGAAGCTAGTAACATTTACTAGATTAATCTATTAAGACCTTTTCTATTTAGATATTAATGCTAAATTGCTAAAAACCTATATTAATCTCCTAGGACATATTAACTAGACTTAGGACTTATATTAAAAATAATAGACATATATAGTATAAATCTAAAAACCTTTTAATGCTTTATAAACTAACTACTAAAATAGGTCCTAGTATTAAGCATTAATAGTATTTACTACTAAGGAAGTATATACGATTTAGTATAAGAGATTTAGGCACTTTAATAAGAATAATTTAAAAAAACTTTAAAAAAATAACTAATAGACTTGACCTTAAAGTACTACTAGTACTATATACCTATAAGGCTTACTTAAAAGGATGAATAACTAAAGCTTCTTATAAAGAATATATTAATCTAGGTAGATACCTAAATAAGTTGATTTATATAGATACTATTAGCTTAATAAGACTAGTATAAGATAGCTCTTTCTACTTTATCTACTTTTATTATAATAAGACTAAAGAGGTTGAAATCTATATAATATAAACTAAATTAGAAGCCCTAGGCAAGTTTAAACTCTTTTAAGCATCTTGCTATAAATAAATCATAAGGTTCTAAATAGATAATAGTAAGGAATATATCTTTAAAGCTTTTTAGCTCTACCTTATAAAGATAGGAGTCTATTTTAAACTATTAGTACTATATAACCCCTAGATGAATAGTATTATAAAGAGAATTAAAAAAACTATTTAGATAATTATAAAAACTCTAATAAAAAGCTCTAAATTTAACTCTTCCTAGTAGCTTAAATTATTATAAATAGTAGTATACCTCTATATATAAAGACTATATAATATACTTAATATAATACTATTTAAAGCTATATATCTCTATAAACCATTTATCTATTATCTTAAAATTATTAGCTTTCTAGTATAGTTTATTAATAGAAAATAGACTAAAACTAAGCTTTAAGAAAATCAAGTTACTAAAAGAAGACTAATTAGTTATAAAGGTAATTATATTTACTAAATACTTATAAATAATAAATAGATTTAAAAAGCTTATAGTATCTATATTATTAAAAAAGTAGTAGTATCTATAAAACCTAAAATCTTTAGGATAAACCTTAAGCTAAAAGAGTATTCTAACTAAATACTTATTTTAAGCTTAGCTAATATAAAACGCCTAGTACTTATACTACTAGTAAAACTACTTATATAGAAAGTCCTATAAATTATAAAGATCCTAGATAATAGTAAGAAGGAGCTAGTAGGCATTTTAAATATCTTATTATAAGATATATAATAGTTAAAACTATTAAAGCCTAAATTAGTAGTAGTAATATACTTAGTCTTAAATATCTACCTTAGCTAAGAATATCTTTATATACTAGATAATAACTCCTTAAGTATTATATCTCCTAGTATATATATACTTACTATATCTTTTAGCATATCTATATCTTAAACTCTAATTAAGGAATAACTTATTAAGTATCCTAAACTCTATTATCTAGATTTTAACTTACTAGATTTAATCTTACTATTTACTTTCTTATTAAAAGAAAATGTAAATACTTTAAATAAAACTAATAAAAAACTAAATATACTATTCTATCTTATAGCTAAATATATACTTGCTAAGGCTAATTTAACTAAGCCCTTTAAACTATAATATTATAAGGAAGTAATAGTAGATCCTAAGTATAATAAGTAGATAGAAGCTATAAAAGATAAGTATAAATCTCTATTAAAGAACTATACCTAAAACCTAGTAGAATGACTTATATACTAGTAAGTCCTTCTTAGAAGATAGGTTTATAAGTATAAGTAGAGACCTTAAGGTACTATTATTTACTATAAAGCCTACTAGGTAGTTTATAGTAATTAATAGAAGGAAGGCATTAACTATACTAAAACCTTTACTATAGTAGTTAAACTAATAAGCTACTAGCTTATCTTTATAGTAGCATTAGCTCTTAACTAGGAAATTAACTAAATAGATATTAAAACTACCTTTTTTTATAAGGTAGTAGAAGAAACTATATATATAGAATAACTAACTAGCTTAGATAATAGCTTAACTAAGGTATATAAACTAAACTAAGTATTATATAGCCTAAAATAAGTATTAAGGGTATAGTATTAAACTCTAGTAGTATTCTTAGAAAGTATAAGTTTTAAAGCATTAGATACTAATATAAATATATTCTATAAATATAA
>QGMI01000628.1:0-23229 GCA_007821535.1 Lachnellula occidentalis
ATGAGGGCGAGGGGGCATAATGTTAGTTGGGTGGGGCATGCGGAGAGTGCGGTGCAGGGGGTGTTGAGGGGGTGGGATGGGGTGTTTGAGGCGGCGAGTGAGCCGAGGCAGAGGGATAGTGGTGGGATTAGTTGTTGATATGGGGTGGAAGGATAGGGGCTGTGTAGGATAGACAGAGGAGAGATGGTTAGGTGATAGATTGAACAAAATACCAGTTGATTCAAAGACTACTCGTCGGAAAACGGACCAATGAATTAGAAGTTGAAGAATTATCTCACGAGATTGCGAGACAGAAGTATTTGAGTTTTTGGTGCCATATATCATCCACCAACGGCACCGTCGAGAATACCTACCTAGGGACCTAAGAAGACTCGAGGAACCAGAGACGAGAACGTAAAGGGAATCTAGGCCACGTAAACTTTAAAATACGAAACAATGAATGTAAATCCAGGTTGGTATAAAATATATCGCATGCAGTGTATCTATACATCAAGGGGTATTTAAGGTTCTCTTAACCGTCTCAAAACAACCAACTTCTCCATCTGCACAATCCAACCCCTCGCAAACTCCTCTTCTGTAAACCTCTTCGCGGACCTTCGAGCTCTGAGACGCATCGCCAGCTTATTGGGTAAAGAGAGCGCTTGCTCGAAGCCCTCTGCAAATTCTGTGGATGTTGTTGCGTGGAATCCTATTTCATGAATTAGTACAAGATTCGGATCGGAAAGGGAGTAGAGAAGCTTACCAGTAGGCTCGCCATCAATAGTAGTAACGATATCTCTTTTGGGACCGCCACTGTTATGCACGACTGAGATCAACCCCGCGGCTTGATACTCCACAACACCGATCCCGAAATGTTCATTCCACATCCCGTTCACGCCCACACTCGCTCTCCGTAACTCATCCAGGATCTCAGGCCATGAGGCATCGAGTTTAAATTCTACTGAGTCTTTGACTTGCAGCTCATTGGCCAAAAGTCGTAGCTCGTAGACTCGTTTTGAGTCCCCGTCATCTCGTACACTTCCAACTAGTACAAGCTTTGCACCTTTGGTAGCAGGGGTTTTTGTCGCCATGAATTCGGCAAAGGCGGAAAGTATGAGCTTGTGATTTTTTTCGGGACGGAATTGTGCAATATATAGGAGCACATTCTCGCGTTTCATCTCGCTGGCTTCAGACACCTCGACTTCCTTCTCAAGTTCTTCGACGGCGACTGGAGGGAATACTGCGCTGGCTGCAGGTTTCTTTAATTCCCGACGCCATTCGCCCCAGAGTGCATTTATGTGTTCCTGAGTCCAGGTTGAGTTTGTCATTACAACATCGATGGATGCTCCTACAACGGAGTATAGCTTGGCGAATAGTTCCCAGTAGATCTTCTTGGCTGCTCCTCCCACGCCACTCCCCTTTCCGGCGTTTACTCCTTGGGATCCGGTTGCTGATTTAGCGTCTAGTGAAGACAACATGTCTGTTGAGATCGTTGGGTAATGGACGTAAGCTCCGGTCGGTACGTCTGTGAAAAGTATCTTGCTGAATGCAAGCGCAAACGCATAGCCCATTGTATCTACGAATATATCTGGGGGGAGGAGAGAGAAGGCATCCCATGCCAACACTAGGGAGCCAAGAGACTGTCCTAGGAGTGTGAAATGAGGCCATGAGGAGGCGAGGACCCAAGAGCGGGTGGTCAGGTAGAGGAAGGTGACGGTAGGGGCATGGAGGTGGATGTTGAACGTTTTCTGTGGTAAAGCTGTCAGCGATCATTTCTAACATATAGGGATTTGCCCCTACCTTGACTCGAGCAAGAATGGCAGCTTTATCTACATCGTGATCGCCGGTATAGACAACGCATTTGGCGTTTGGCCATCGTTTCTGTGTTGCTCTGATTGCTGCCCAAAGGACTCGCTCTCCCCCACCACCAGCGTTACTGAATACTATTAATTACTGCTCTATGCTTCTTGCAGAGACAAATACATACCAGAAAGGGTGAAAGAATCCAACGATGCCAGCCCACTCTCTGTCTGCCGTCTCCCCATTCTTTGCGATGCCCGTCGCATATGCTTCCACATTCTCCCAGTCGTCGCTATCCCTCCTGTTTCCCCCCCTGCAGCGTACTCTTTCTCCTCAGTCTCGATCAGTTCCAGTATTTGCGCTTTCCGACCAGCGGTCTTCTTCCTCAAGTAATAGCCAACTGTCCTGCCGATATAGAATACGAGCTTCGGCCCAAGCAGGATAATCGTTATGGGGAGGAAGCCCAGAATCGAGACGATCAAAATGGTCATGTTCTGGGTCAAGCCAAATGTCCAGACATCGCCTCCGTCGGGCATTTTGCAGGTTTCCGCCATGATATCGTGGGTTGGCTGTTGAATCGTGTCAAAGTTCCAAGATCCTGGTCTCACTCTCTCCCTTCACTTTCCAGGGACGCGACGGGACGAACGGGCGCCGGCGTTTTGAGCGGCTGATCCCGACATCACCTGTTGCTGGACTGTGAAAGCGTCAATCTTTTTTTGCACTTCTACAAGACAATCAATCAATCAATCCAGATCACCGCGGAGGAATGGGTTCATTGTGCAGGGGACTGATATGCAATTGATCATGGTCATCTCCACCTGATTTATTTCTACCATGTCGCTTCTTCTCCGCTCCAGAGCAGCCTTTGCTGGCCCCTCGAGGTCTCGCGCCCGCGCCAAAGCATCAACCACCTTCCTCCAGCTCCCTCCAAGCTATCGCGCATTTCACGCCTCCCCCCGACCTCAACTCCTCGAGATTATTGTCACGCCTGCCCATCTTCTCTTCGAAGGCTTGCACAGCTTCAGCGGCCTATCATGGGTCTACACCATTCCTCTCACAGCTATGACGATCCGACTCTTTATATCCCTTCCACTTTCAATCGCGCAGCGTCGCATTATAGAAAAACGGCAGAGTTTGCTACCTCTGATACAGTCATGGCATCAGCAATTGAAGAGCGAAACTATGAAGGGGGTTGGGAATTTGGGACCCGAAAAAGCACAGGCGGAGTTGTCGAAGAAGCTCCGCCGCAAAAGAATCGATATATTGAAAAGACATGGCTGCACATCATTGTCGCTTATGCGTGCGCCTTTGATCCAACTGCCAGTGTTCATGATGTCGATTGAAGCATTAAGAATCATGCTGGGACGAACTCGGGCCTGATGGGCTTGATAGCCCAGAGCATTACTGGCGGAGACGCAGCGGGGCTCGACGAGCAGATGAGGAAGGCATGGTTTGAGCCAAGTCTCACCACGGAAGGTGCTCTATGGTTCAAGGATTTGACCGCTGCGGATCCAGAAAAGATACTCTCATTTGTGCTTTCGGGCTCAATGATTCTCAACATTATAGGAGGTAAGAAGAAGGTTGACGGTATCACCCCGACTGTTTGGCAAAAAAGAATCAAAAATATCATGATCACCATGGCTTTGTGTGTTGGCCCTCTTCTGCTTCATATGCCAAGCGGAGTGCTGGTGTACTGGATATCCTCAATGTTAATGGGTTTTGGCCAGACTACTCTACTAGACCATTTCATGCCCCCCAAGAAGCAGATTACCGCTTGCGACCCGCGACGCCCACTACGTGGCAGTGGTCTCCCCATGAAGGACATTGTGTCTGAGAAGTAGGAGACTGTATTGTAACTTTGTTAGATATATGTATATAGACCGCCCGACATAAACGTTAACACCTCTCGAAAAGAGTGATTTCCACAAACCTCCAATACCGTGTGAAACGCAGAGAGACTGTGGTAGTTACGAACCCAAAACGATGACCCACGGTCGTACAGCACAACTCCAGTCTTGAAAGGGGCAATTGCTGCCCTAAGCGAGTTCTTACATTCGCCCCTGAATAGCTGCATGATCTTTATACACCTCTTGGGCCATCTTAGACCCCTTGCCCAGAGAGTTGCAAGCTTTCACTATAAGTCTCCATTCTCGGTGTTCTTGAATGCTCGTTTCTTGAGCTTTCTATACTGATGTCTGTGAAGCCTGACTATTCTTACAAATACAAGCTCCGATGACAAATACAAAGGAAATTGATTCATTGAATCTCAAAGACACATCCCAGCCCCTCATCACGAAAATCAGCAGAAGCACGTGAGATTCCACCAGGATTGCAAGGCAGCATGGCTTAAAGTGGTTTCGCGGTGTTGTGACGCGCTAAGTAGCCTACCGGACGCGCTTTTCTTTGGCGAAGTCGCGTTCCGGCATCCAGTACTTGAGAAAAACACTCCTCCGTCCCCTCCCTCCCTTCCACTCCCACACCACCAACTAAACAACTTCGACTCCCCCCTCCTCGAGACCATTGCGTGTGTTGAGTTATACATCAGCTCTTTGTAACCTACATATCGATACTCATCAGCAACATCCTCCCTCTATCTCTGCATCATCGAGACCCACCCCTCCACGTCAACAGCTACTTCCATCATGTTCGTGTGGAAACGCGGTATGTATAATCTATCGAGCATCTCAAGGCCCCTACTAACAGTCCCATAGATGGACGCAAGGAGCGCGTTCAGTTCGACAAGATCACAGCTCGTGTCTCCCGACTGTGTTATGGCCTCGACGCTGAACACGTCGATGCCGCGGCAATTACCCAGAAGGTTATCTCTGGTGTCTACCAAGGAGTGACCACTATAGAGCTCGATAATCTGGTATGTAGACCTCTATCCAACGCGCACAAACCATTCCCCGACCTTTGCTAACTCCATCCAAAGGCCGCAGAGACAGCTGCATACATGACAGTTACCCACCCAGACTATGCCATCCTCGCTGCACGAATTGCAGTGTCCAACCTCCACAAGCAGACAAAGAAGCAATTCTCGGCTGTCATCAACGACCTATACCACTATGTCAACCCTCGAAACCAAAAATTGTCCCCCATGATCAGCAAAGAAACATACGAATGCATCATGAAGCACGAGGAAGAACTCAATTCTGCTATTGTCTACGATCGGGATTTCCAGTACCAATATTTTGGATTCAAAACCCTCGAGCGATCATACCTCCTCCGTCTCGACGGCAAGATTGCCGAGCGTCCACAACACATGATCATGCGTGTAGCAGTAGGAATCCATGGTGACGATATCGAAGCCGCCATCGAAACATACAACTTGATGTCGAGCAAATACTTCACACATGCCTCCCCAACTCTCTTCGCCGCCGGCACACCACAAGCACAGCTCGCTTCATGTTTCTTAATTGATATGAAGGAGGACAGCATTGATGGTATCTATGACACATTGAAGACCTGTGCTATGATCTCAAAGAATGCTGGTGGTATCGGCCTCAACATCCACAGAATCCGTGCTACCGGAGCCTACATTGCTGGTACAAATGGTAGCTCCAACGGCATTGTTCCCATGCTCCAAGTCTTCAACAACACCGCCAGATATGTCGACCAGGGTGGCAACAAGCGTCCTGGTGCTTTTGCCATTTACCTTGAGCCATGGCATGCTGATGTTTTCGAATTTCTTGACCTGCGAAAGAACCACGGCAAGGAGGAAGTTCGCGCTCGTGATCTCTTCTACGCTTTGTGGATTCCTGATCTTTTCATGAAGCGTGTTGAAAAGAACGGAGATTGGACATTGATGTGCCCCAACGAATGCCCAGGCTTGGCAGACGTTTATGGTGACGAGTTCGAGGCTCTTTACGAGAAATACGAGAGTGAAGGCAAAGGTCGTAAGACCTTAAAGGCCCAGAAGCTTTGGTACTCTATCCTTGAGGCTCAGACCGAGACCGGCAACCCTTTTATGCTCTACAAAGATGCATGCAACAGAAAGAGCAACCAAAAGAACCTTGGTACCATCCGAAGTTCTAACTTGTGCACGGAGATTGTCGAATACTGTGCTCCAGATGAGGTCGCTTGCTGCAATTTGGCTTCGCTCGCTCTCCCATCCTACGTTGACATTGCCAATGGTACCTACGACTTTCACAAGCTTCACGAGGTTTGCCAAGTTGTCGTCAAGAACTTGAACAAGATCATTAATGTCAACTACTACCCAGTACCTGAAGCTAAAAAGAGCAACTTCCGTCACCGACCTATTGCTGTTGGTGTCCAAGGTCTTGCTGATGCTTTCTTGGCTCTTCGCCTGCCATTCGACTCCCCAGAGGCCAAGCACTTGAACAAACAGATATTCGAGACAATTTACCACGGTGCCTTGACTGCATCAGTGGAGCTTGCCAAGATTCACGGCACCTACGAGACATACGAGGGTTCCCCCATCTCCAAGGGAGAGCTACAATATGATATGTGGGGCGTTACCCCTACCGATCTTTGGGACTGGGACAGCCTGAAGCAGGAGATCAAGCAACACGGTGTGCGAAACAGCTTGCTTGTTGCGCCTATGCCAACAGCCAGCACCAGTCAGATTCTCGGATTCAACGAATGTTTCGAGCCATACACGTCCAACATCTACTCTAGACGTGTGCTTGCTGGAGAGTTCCAGGTCGTCAACCCATGGCTCCTCAAAGATCTCGTCGATATGGGTCTCTGGTCTGACAACATGAAGAACCGTATCATCGCTGATGGTGGTTCTGTCCAGAACATCCCCAACATTCCAGCTGATATCAAGGCTTTGTACAAGACTGTATGGGAGATCTCTCAACGCAACATTGTCCAAATGGCTGCTGATCGTGGTGCATTCATTGATCAATCCCAATCTATGAACATCCACATGAAGGATCCAACAATGGGCAAGATTACCAGTATGCACTTTGCTGGCTGGAAGTTAGGTCTCAAGACTGGAATGTACTACCTCCGCACAATGGCTGCTTCAGCCCCAATTCAGTTCACTGTCGATCAAGAGGCTCTTCAAGTCGCCGACACCAACGTTGCTCGCGAGCGTTTAACCAAGAAGCGACCCTCTGCCGGCTTTATTGGAGCTTCCCACCAAACATCCGCCCCTCGCCCTATGTACATGAAGCAAAACTCAAACACGAGTGCTTTAAACGGGGTTCCGACGCCGTCGACAACCCCACCGCCGGCGTATGAGAGTAAGAAACTTGTACCCACTCCAGTCAAGGCTCCAGTCTTCAAAGCCGATGTCGCAGAGGGAGAATCTCCCAAGTCACTTGCAACTGAGCCAGCTACCAAGCCACCAAAGGCTGAGGAGCTTCCTGAGCCTACCGTCCCAGCCAAGAAGCAGGAAGAGGATAGCACCACTGAGAGTACCGAGCGAGAGAACGATATTTATGCCGATGCAGTATTACAATGTAAGTCCTTCCAACCTCATCTCTTATATGTGACCGGCGCTAACATTTATACAGGCAGCATTGAGAACAGGGAAGAGTGCGTAATGTGCAGTGGATAGATGGATCAATGTTCACGCATCCTTTGCTTGTACTGTTTTCCCTTTGTCGCCAATGGAGTTAGTCTTTGCATTAGGGTTATGGATATCCAGCGTCATTGATGGTTTGCTTTTGTTGGATTGGACACGAAAGAATGGTTTATGGATGGTATCAGACCAGACGTGATTGATATACGTTATATGTTATGTAATTGAATAAATGGGATGTTCCATTACTACTACTACTTTTGTCTCAAGTGTAATCTTTCCCTGCACCCTAGGTGACAATGTTTTGTGACGATGAACAGTTTCATCTACCTTTTGTCCTTGCTGATACCACAACCTAGTGGCTCATTCACCAGTCCGTAGGCAGAATTCTAACGCACAGCCGAAGCATACCCATTCAGGCGGAAACAAAGATACAAGAGTGTAGTTCAGGCTTTTCAGCTGGGGCCTGCTTAGACGAAGTCTTCGGGCATTTTTGCGAAACCCAACATGTATACCCAAAGCAGTATACACGTGGCCATCATAAGCTTATTCATGCTGTGTGATACCACTTTTTCCCCTTGTAGTTTATTTTTATATTCGCTGTTACGCAGAACACGCAATTCGTGCCACCACCAACATCACCCCCACGCCCGCGTCTTCCGACGGACCAATGTGCATGTATTTACGCCCGGATCGTGGTGTAGGATCCAAGCCACTTGTTTGATTTTATCGGTCAGCATTCGGTAAGGGAAGCCTTGTAGCCTCCTGGGATGGCTGTGATAATCTGATCTGATGTGAACAGTTGTTATTCAGATACGTTACGTTTATCGATTAATTGATCATTTTGAACGCAGCTGGCAGAACGAAATGACGGCCGGAACAAAACCGACTGTTGAACATGGCGAGGGAAGTGACCGGTATGTACATGCTGAGGTTGGGGTGGGGATCTGTATTGCACTTGCTGGCCTTGGCATCGTTGCAAGGCTTTGGTGTCGGAGGATGCTGAAGGTTCGCTTGAATGCTTCTGATTATCTGATCATGGCAGCGTTCGTGACTGCTTTGGGGCATGGAGCTTTGGTATTTGCTGGTAGGTTATCATCCACTGTATATTCCTGACGTTAATTGCAGTTACTAACCAGAGTATCGTACAGGCATCCACGTGGGATTTGCAAACAGACCAGATATCGGAGAGATGACGTCTTGGCAGCTGGAGACATTCTTGAAGGTAAGTAGGACAACAGAGATATCTTTCTTGTTTGAGTGATGAGAGAGTCTGCGCTGAGATTCCAACTAGATATTCTTCGCGGGTGAGATTCTCTATATCGTGCCAATCGCGCTGACGAAGATATCCATCCTGCTCTTCTATCGCTCCATACTTCCAGGCAAGGAGTTTGCACTTGCGATGTATGTGATCGGAACCGTTGTTGTCGCATGGGCCGTTGCGTGTATCGGCGGGATTGTATTCAGCTGTACGCCTGTGCAAGGGTTCTGGGACGTGTCGCTGGATGCTCATTGTATTGATTCGACGGCATTTTTTTTCATCAATGCGATTCCGAATATGGTTACTGATGTTTGCATTCTCCTGCTGCCGGTGAGAAAGATATGGCAGTTGCAGTTGTCGAGGCAGAATAAGATTGTGGTGTCGACTATGATTCTACTCGGTGGCTTGTAAGTCTTTTGCAGCAATTCTCGGACTGGGATGGTGTTAGTTATGGCTTTGCTCACAATCACTGTTATAGTGTTATCGTCGCGAGCATCATTCGACTTGTACTACTCTTTCACACGGACTTGAAAAATCCCGATTGTAAGGATTCCTGTCTCTTGTCCCTGTATCACGTACTGATACGCCGTAGGGGGGTTGTTGATGGCCACCACTTGGTCGAATATCGAGGTCGATATGACGGTTTTGTGCGCTTGCTTACCTACACTCAGACCTATATTCAAAAAAATATGGCCTTCTTCCATGGTGACCTTCGGTGCCGCGAAAGATCGCCAGTTTCCTGGTGATTCTTACATCAAAATCCCCCGGAAGAAACAACGTGGAGAAGACTTCTTTATTCCGAATGCGAACTCGCTTGACAACTCAATCTATTCACAGAGCCAGACTGGAGGGGAATACATGTTGGAAGGCATCAAAGTCCAGAGAGAGTTTTCCACTGTTAGTGAGGAAGCGGCCAGGCTTCCCAACGGGTAATACGGGTCCAATCCGTAGCGGTGACGGGCGGTAATTCAACGCACTAGAAATCAGCCGGGCGGTTGCCCGTAAATATACGGCTTTCGGTTTAAATAACAGGTATCCAAGCTACCTAGTAGCCGGGATATAATAGATCCGGCTAAGAGCTAATAGATAGCTAATAGCATTTAAAACCTCTATGCTTAGCTATTTAGCCCCGCTTATACCTCCGTACTTTTAGCAAACTCTAAATAGCTTCTCTAAAGGAGTACTATAGCATTTATAGGGGATTTATAAGAAAGGAAATGAGGACCCTAACCCGGCGGGTATACCAGTAACCAGCTGATCTATATCCAAACCGCTAAAAGTCTATCCGGGTGATACCCGGAGGCCTCTTACTCGAATCCCGCGGGTTGACCCGCATTTATTGGGGAGCCTGGAAGCGGCAGTATGATGGCCGAGGAACGTTTTTTGACTTTCGGGGCGTTGAGCAAATAGGTCACTAGGGAGGTTGTCCGTTGGAGTGTGCAATTTAAGTAGAGCCTTAAATTGTGTCTTATCAAATTGCTTGGTACATCCAGCCTTGCTTCAAATTTGTAATTTGAGACATTTCGCACGCAGGTATACGTAGATGTAGACAGATTCAACATGACTATGCTTGGTCCAATGTAGAGAATGATGCAGCAATATAACACCGTATTGCTCATAGTCAAAGACTTGATCATTGGAAGCATATGTGGGGTAGTGTCCCGTTATCCCAAACGGGATTAGCGCAATTACAAGTAATGGTTTCGTTATATCAGAACACCAAACGAAACCGAAACAAATATACAAGACTCCCTCGAGATGTTTCCCAAATCGTAATATTTCATAGATCCCAAGACATTGCGTGCAGCGTTCATAAAATCATAAAACATAAACCCTCGTCGAGCTCCATAACGCACACGCCAACCGTCACTAGCGTATATTCCATTACATGCTTCTATTTCACAGCCTTCTTTTCATCTGATCGTCTAATGAAGGTTCTTCGTCGGACGCCACGCTTTTGGAAGAGCTCGATACTCCCCCAAAAAGGTCCAAAAAGTTGGCAAGGAATTGGATGAGAAGTAGAAGAGCTGGTGACTGTGAAAGTCGGAGAAACGCTTCTTGTGCTGCTTCACCGTCACCCCTTTTCTGTAATTTCCTTGAGCTGTGAAGAATCTCTTCTGTTCGAAGCCTGTTCTCTTCCACTAAAGTAGTTGATGATTGGATAGAAGGGTCATCTGATTGAATCGAGGGAGTGTATTCGCGAACATGCCGCGGATCTTCCGATGCGCGGACGGGGTCCAAGGCCCTCGCGAGGCATTCGAGTAAGGGATCTGAGGCGGTAATAAAAGAACTGGGGTAATGCTGCGATTCGGCCAATGTAATTCTACCCGGGCCATGACCTGAATCATTGGCCAGCGCATGCTGTAGAATAGGGGCAGATGTACCAGATGTGGAGTTGATGTCTGGCTGGCTGGCATTATTGGCCAGGGGCGCACCTTGAAAGGAAGCAGGTAAAGTATCGGGGACTTCAATCGGAATCTCGAAATAGTTTTCCAATTCCATTGCTCTCGGTAGGCCATCTGCTATGTGATCAAGGCGCTTGTTGTATCGATCACTCCGGCTCAGATCAATCAATGTCAATGTTGAGCCTTGATCTTTTCGGTGCTCTGGTGGAAATTTGAACTTCTTCTTGATGCGGTCCTTGGTTCTCAGTAATTTTCCGTCGATCTCCACCCGCATGTAACATGGCTTTCCATCATGCTGGAACGCAAAGCCTGTGTGGATCACGTTGGTATGGACAGTTTGAGTCTCGATGTCGTTTTCAGTCAGCTCCCATTTGATTGACTTGTAGACGGTTCTTCTGAGGCCCTTGCGACGCCGGTCTTTGCCTGGCATCAAGTCACCTCGGAAGGTCCATCTACTGGAGTAGGTGCGTGTCTTCTCAATATCGATCCCAATCCCACCAGCTCCGTTGCCCAGAACATCAACGTGCGGTGTGCCATGGTAGGTCTTCTTGACGGGTATACTTTTCTGTTCGCCGGTGAGCTGTTTCGGCCCGTAGCGATCCAGGACTTGGACGATACTCGATCCAGCATTGGTGCGGGTAGGCGCCGCGTCGGTCTCGGGGTCGTCCGTGTAATCTTCTTCTTCCATTTCTTCTAATGTCACCACAACTGTTGCGCTTGACAGCCGACAGTCCTTGGGTTGATCGAATTTGAGGTCGATATAGAGAATTCCCGCAGGGTCTTTATCCTCTCCCAGGACGCCCCATAAAGATTTTGATTGACGGAATTGACAATCAACCTTGACCTTCCCCAGTTCTCGGTAATTGAGGCTTGCTATGGGGAGCAGGTCGAAGGGCTCAAAGGAGCGACCAAACTTCCGCGCCATAACAGGCCGGGGTGCCGATCTCGAGCTCATTGCATGTATACGGGCACTGTCAGATTGCGATTGAAGAGAGACTGGACAATCAATCTACAGGTGAGAATGATATGAATGAACCTGGCCTGGCCTGAGTATAGTACGTGGATTTTTGAGAGGCTTGAGCATGAGTGAGGCTGAGCCGGAGGCTGAAGCTGTGGCTGAGCAGGAGCGAGCTAAATACTGTAGGATTCCGTATGGAGCTAATCACTCCGTACCTAGGTATGTTTCCCTCACACAGTATGAGAGTCCTTGCCCTCTTGAAGCGCCTGTCTTTTTACTATGATCATGATACATTTCTATCCCATTTCATCGGTTTAGGTCTGGCTTCCTTCCTGATCCCGCTTTATTCCCGTCCTCCGGGCCGAACATGTCTCGGCACAGGCGCGAGACGGTCGATGATCACCGGGACTTCTACTACGACGTCCGGTCTCCTCGCCGAGACAGCAGTAGAACCCGCCGCCGAGATGTCTATGCTGACGACTTCGACGACATCGACACTCACGTTCGGCGTGGGGGGCGCCAACCTTCATTTCTGCGACAGGATTCCCTCAGAAATGATCGAGCCTTGGTAGTACGAGGCAGGAACCGTCACGAGACTCGGACTTTCAGTCCCACGAGAGAGGGCGTGAACAAATGGCCAGTGGAGGAGCGCCAGCGCGAGCTTGGTATGGGCAGAGCGTTCGAAGAGCGACCCAGAGAGAGAGAGCGCGAGAGCCGCTCACGCCGGTCGCCGTCGCCTGATATTCTTCAGAGCAAGATCTTTAAAAGATACACAGGGGCCTCTCCTGGCGGCAATCAAGCTTCGCTGAAGGACGTCCAAGCTATATTGGGGCCTAATAAAGAATGGGACGCAACGGTGCATCTCGAATTAGACATTGAGCGAGATGTCGAGAGTCAGCTCGAGGAGTTCTCCCGCTTGAAGAGATTGGGACATTTCAATGCAGCAGAACAGTACTTTCAAACCAATCTGCACGAGTATATCAATGTACCACCTGTTGCGATCGAATACGCAGAAATGCTTTTGCAGCAAGGAGCTTACAAACGTCTCAAAGAGCTCCTACTAACGCATGAGCTAAACCGACCCAATCCACCTTCTCCCACCCCCTTGACTCCACGCATATCCCCAGTCAAGGCACCAGCTCCTACGACTCGATATGTCGTGCGAAGTGAGGACGGAAAGGTTGAAGAAGTCCCCCCTATTCCACCTCCCAAGGCCCACCATGAAGACTTGGACAAACCTGCCCATTCGGTGACACGGGCTCATCAAGCTGCAAAAATCGAGAGTGATGCCGAAAGGTTTGATGTTGCTTTCCGCCTGATTGAGGCTGCCTCAGATATGTACTCCCAAGGTTGGCTGCCGCAAGCACTCACGACAGCTCGGGAAGGTGGAGAAGAGCTTCAAGCCCATCGAAAAGATAAATTGAGGTTTAAAGATTCCAATCTAAGCTCAACTGAGGTAAAGTCCATAAGGTGCTTAATCTGATGACGACACAAGCTTACTGACGGTCAAAGGTACAAATAATCAGTTGCTGGCTTGATATCGTGTCACATGTGGAGAGTAGATCCAGCCTTGTGAATTCACTAGAGCTCGAAGATATCTGGACGAATTGGTCGGGGTTGTACCAATGCCTGCTGGAGGAAGATCGCATTTGGGACCTCAAAGACATCTTCTCAACCTCAATTGCAGCTTTCGGTGCGGATAGAATATGGGCACGTTTCTTGGACGAAGATATATACGCTACTGATTTCCTGCTGCAATTTATGGATGATTGGAGGGTGGATTACGAGTACGATGAATCGACCTATCTGGCTATGCTCACCATCTTGACGGACATGTGTCAACAATTGACCTCTTGGTCTACCTCACCATCTAATACAGATACCATTGCGACTGCAAAGCGGTGCTTAGCGCATGCAAGAAAGTTCGCGACTTGCATTAAGGATAATGACCCCCAAAATATGAAGTCAAGACCTTACATATTATGGATTGTAGCCCAAAAGGCTCTAGAAAGAAAGGTTGAGCATTTTCGACATGGCATAGGTTCAAACAAGCCAGCTTTCGACAGTCAGTATATGGAGAAGCTCCCTGGTCTCACTGTTTGGACCAGCGCTCTTCCTATCTACGTCCCTCTCAGATCGGAGAACCCTGGCTGGCCAGCATCAGAGCAGCCCTCAAAACCAGACGATATTCTTCAAGGCGCTCTCAAAGCATCGCAAGAATCAGGCGATTACAGTACCGAAGTTTCATGCTTGAGAGAATTGATCTGCCGCTCACCACAACCCCGAGAGCTATTTGAGCGGTTATCATACGTCCAGAAATTTTTGCAAGGGGACATGGTCGGGTATCTGCAAACATGCCTCTCGAAATACCTGCTTGCCACGGACGAGGTATTGCGTCAAGATGTCAGAGACGAACTAGCGCAGTTTGATTCTCGGCAACCGATCTCATATGAGATTCGAGATACTCTCGTAGTGTGGTGCGAACGGACGATACAGGCTGCTCTTTATCGCTCTTCGGGTCAGCTTGAAACTGAAATTCAGCATGTAGAGGGAATGGCGAAGGCTTTACTGCCGAATTTACCTGAAGATATCTACGACAAACTTTACGAACTCGACTTTCAGGTGTCCAAGGATCCTAAAAGCCGAGAAACTTTCTATACCGGCAGAAGCACGGCGGGGGGCCATCCTTCGCGCTTTCGAATAGATCGCGAAAGGGGAAGGACTGTAGAGAAGATTTTCTGGGAAGAACCAGATGAGGATGGAGTGAATATCAGCAGAGAGAAAGAATCTGACACCAGGAAAAAGCAAGAGGAGGTTGCTTTCAAGGAATCAAGGCTGCGATACGCGGAATCGCCGGAATTGGAAAAGAAAGGAAAGGAAAAGGAGTCTCGTAAGCGATTTCAAGAAGATTTGGAAAAGTCCAATTTGCGCTCGCAGCAGATTGCTGCCAGCACCATGGAAAAGACCCGTTACGATTACCCACCCTCTCCCAGACCTGCCGTTACCGTAATGGATCGAAGATATCTTTCGCTCGAGACACTTGATAAATTCGGGATTGATTATGAACTTGATGAGGTGGGAAACTCCGGAACCGATTTGCGCCAAGGGGCTAACATAAGACAGGATGATCCGAACTATGTAATTATCAAGCGATGGCTTCCAGAGTCTGAAAAAGGCTTTCTATGGGCGCAGACAAAGGCACTTCGGGAAGGCAGGGACTACACTCAGAATGGCGGAGTTGGCAACCGCGGCACTCGCACTCCAGGCTATGCGCAAACAATCGCAAGCGGAGTTGGCGACGACCACCAAGCAGGAGTCAACAAGAACCTTCGGACGCATACAGTACCGATCCGCTCAAATGAGGTCAATGCATCGGATATGCAATACTACGCCCCACCGGAGCCTCCACGTCCTGGAATCCTCTATCACCGACATCCAGAACCTCAACGGACTATTACGCAAGGTGCCCCGCCCCGGGTCGATACCCCACGCCCACTTTCACCTCAACGGATCGACAAGAGTCGGAGCTTGCGGGATTCATATTCTCATGTACCATCGCCCATCTTACAGCCCGGACCTGAACACCAAAAAGGCAAGGGCCGAGAAAAGAGAACCCAGATAGTAGAAAGAACCCTGGGGGACGAAGATCAAGAGGAGGTGACGCATAGCGAGAACGGCCAAGCTGCACCACCATCACCTCCGCCGGAAACCACGAGCAGGGTTATTCGAGACGACGAATTTGGGGCTCCACCTCCACCTCCACCTCCACATCCATCTCCACCTCCACCTCAAAAGATCAAGAAAAGTAAGAGCACAGATCCAATGAACCCCTAGAAACCAAGGTCTCACATTCTTCTGGAAGATATCACGCGCTAACATGAGTATTTAGGACCTACATTTGCTCATGTTGAAAGCGGCTCAGATGCCGAAGATGGTACAGGAGAGTCTGGACCCGATGACAAGGAGAGGTGATTTGTTACATATCGCTCTATGATTGAGATCTAGGACGTCATATAGTAGAATTTGGATATATATTCTCGACTCAAGAATCCGCACCACTCCCATTTCTTAATAAGACTTCCTGCCATGTATTCCGTGGAACTTTTCAGCTCAGCGCTGCTTTAGCTTATTCCGACACAAATGTTCATATGAAGTGTGTAATTTTACCAACAATTCAGGCACGAAGAAAGTATAATTCCTTGGACCAAGATGATAACAGGACTTATCATTCAATATAACATAGTACCACTCTTAAAACCTCAACCCCTCAACAGAACCAACTACGAAACATATAAATTCAAGCCCTAGATTTCCATTTCTCTCTTCTCTTTCTCGCAAGTCTTTGCTAGAAAAACCTAATATCCACAACCTGATGTATGCCCCCCCCTATCTTTACCCCACTCTCGCTTAACCCCCCTCCCAGTCTCGGAAACAATACCACCCTCCTCCTCCTACTCACCTTTATACCCCTTTTAAGCAGCATATAAAGTATATCACTAGTCATGCCTATAATATGACATATATAAACTCAACAACTTTACGACACACGATACAATACCGCTCCTGATAAGTGTATTCTTAATCCATTCGATTTAGATAAGAGGAAAGAGTTCGATAGCGCGCGGAGTATCAGTATAGTTATAATGCGCATTAGATACAGGCAGGTAGGATTGGCATTCCGAAAGGTCAGTTGCGCGGAGGTAGAACAGCGTAATAATTAGCAAAGATGATTATGTCAAGGTGATTGCGGGCGAGGAAGAAAGAGAAAGAGCGTAAGGTGAATGGAAGGAAAGTAAAGTCTAAGGTAGGTATATACAATGGACACTCACTTCTCCTGCCCTACCTTAATACACAAACTTCACGATTCAGAATTATCTAAAGGATGCGGCAATTCTAGTCTAAATCAATTGGCTTTGCTAGGGTGTGTTCTTCATCGATAAATGAAGATCTGTCTAGGATCAGTACAATTATACGCCTGTCCTGAAAAACGGAACTCCCTCGCTAGGCCGATACAATCCCAAAATAAGAGCAGCTCAAGTCTTGTAAAACTATGTTGCGTGTTTCTCATGAGTATGGTAGGTGGTTTTACAACTTCGCCTTGATCTCCTTGGCGGAAGCGCTGGCTTCTTTGTTAACGACTACGTCGCCGCTCTTGTCGCTATTTCCGAAGAAGATGACCTCGACGGTCAAATCATCACTATGAATTGTTAGTACTCATCCGATGCATACGTTGAGGAATGACTTACCGATAACGTCTTGAAAATGGGGCCGGCAGCGTCAATAATGCGCATACCATATCCTTGTCCTTTCCACCAAGAGCATTTCTCACCAAGTGAGTCGCAACATTCTTGTCCTGTACTACGAATCTCTCATTCTCCCCACCCTTCACACCCCACTGCTGCTGTCTAATGGGCGTCTTTTGACCATCCTTCGCCTTGCCTTTAGCACCCTTGGCACCCTGCTCAATCGGCAAGCCCTTTTGTTGAGAGGAGAACATCTTGATCCACGAGTTTGCCGAATTGCCATTAGTCTCAGCAGATTGCGTCTCAATCCACTGTCCGACCAAGCCAACAACTTCTTCATTCGTAAGCATTTCCCAGAGCCCATCGGTAGCCATTACAACAAAGTCGCCCTTCTCAGGCTCGATCTTGGTAGTTGTGACAACAGGCTCCGCGGTAACATAGGGTGGCGAGCGAAGATGCTGGGACGGTGTCCGGCCAAAGAAAGATCGCTTCAAGCGTTCTGAGACTTCACGAGTCCATTTGTAACTCGCATCACCAAAGGCACGAGTTGGCTCGAGGCCTCCTAGAACACGGCCATTTCGAATAACATTGTCTTCTCCAGGGTGGAGTTTGCGCATCCGAGCTTCTTCATCTGGGTTGCCGCCCGTCTGATCAACGGAAAGCGCACTGGCAGTCCATTTCCCGTTCTCACTTCGGCGACCCAACACGGCCCGAGAGTCTCCTGTACAGGCGACTCGTAGAAGTTTGCTGTTACTGTCGTAGAATGAGAGAAGAGCACAAGATCCAGATAGAGCAGGTGCAAGAAGTTCGGCGGCAACGAGCTTGGAATTTGCTTTGAAAACATTCTCAACGCTCTCGTGTACAATTTCGTGATCAAGTCGGTTGAATCCTGTCTTGATGGCGGCTTCAATCGACTCGGATGAGGGTGATCCAAGGGCTGGGTCAGCAAGAGCTGCCTTGTATGTAGAATTCAGTTCTCTGGCAACAAAGTTTATTAAGACTTGTCGCAGCTTTGCCGATGTAGTCCAGCCTCTATATACGATTAGCAATGCCCAGCTCCCTCGATCGTGATACATACGAATGGCCATCGAAAACACCCCAGAACATCCAATCACTGGCAGGATTTCTGGCCGCAGTAGCAGTTGCCAGTGCTTCAGGCAACTCAATTATTTTTTCCGAATGGTCGTCCTCAATAGGATCATTGCTGGGTATTTGGACCACATCGTATCTCACAACACCCTTGCCTCTCCCAATCAGATATGACTCTTCACTTCTGCGCAGCTTCTGCGTAGCTTGTTCCGGCGTCAACATCTCTATCACTTTCCTTCCTGCGCCATCCGTATCTTTGGTAATCGGTTCGTTCCCAGGAACTAGGCTGGTATATAACGAATCCGCCCCAACAATCACAGCTTTCCTCTCGACCTCTTCCGCAGTTTGTGCTGGCTGTGGGAACGAATATGTAGGAGAAGTCGACAGACCCCGGGACTGTTGAGCCTGAGTTGGAGTCGATTGCCCGCCGGGGGACATATCTCCAGTCTGGCCTTTGTATGTATACCAAGCCCCATAACCCACCAGGCCAGATAACAACGCCACCGAAACGCCGCGAATGTACATGAACGATGCTTCCTTTGGTGCAGTGGTGCCAGAATTCGATGTTGGGCCGGGTCCTGATGCGTGTCTGATGCCTAGAACATAGGTTGAGGAGGGTAATTGCCCAATGCGACTTCGAAGACCCGTGAGACGCGCAGTGCGGAACGCTTGAACAGCTGCTCGACGCATTGGATTGATGAGCTGGGGAGTTCAGAACAATGTCCAAGCCCAGAATGGATCAGAGTTGAGTCGAGCCCGTCGGCTTTCGTGTTGACCGCTTTGGAGGTGTCTGTATGCGCTAGAAGTCGTAATTCGAGACGCTTGAAAGATAAGAGACAGAGCACGAAGTCGCAGAACAATAATGAGGATATCGTGGCCGTTATGACTGTTGCATCGTGTACGCCTCCTCCCAACAACAACAACAGGGCGTTTATTCTCGGGCGTTGTACAGTCTGTACTGCATGGTATAGTATGTAGGTGAACTGGACGTGCCCGTGCCTGCCTTGCGATTTCCGGATGCGGAATTCTGCCAGCCTCGCCATCCTCTGCGTCATTCGGCGAATCATTAACAACTGCGGGCTGCGGCAGCAACAACAAAAAGGTTACAACTTTTCGCCATTGCAGAGGAGTCATTATTCTTGACCCTCATTCTCAAGCTCTTCCTCTTCTGTCTTATTCTAGCTATTCCTATTCCACAAAATGTCCACTCGGCAACTACGAAAGCTACAACAGCAGCGCGAGCTTGAGAAAGCCCAGCTACAAGCCGCACAAGAAGAAGAGTCCGAAGACGAGCCAGTCCTACCCACGAACTCGAAACCCAGTCTATTCGCCAATCTAGCTGCATTCGAAGATGCCGAGGACAATGAAGATGAGGCTGCGGCGGAAGATCCACCGGCAGATTTGAGTGAAGCAGAGCCAACCCCACTATCCGCCTCCAATAAGCCGAAGAAATCCAAAAAGAAGAAGAAATCAAAGGGCAAAGCAAAGGAGAAAGGCGCAGAATCACAGACGCCCCAGAAACCCGAGCATGGAGTGGACGAGATAGACGCAGCGTTACGAGAGTTGAACCTGAAGAAGACTGCTCCAACAGCAGACTCTCAAACCATCCCAACTGATCCTGAATATGAGAAAATATGTACTTTGCTGGGAGTCAATACTCAACACCTGAAGGTTGCGAATGAGATGAGAGCTCTATTTGGGAAGGCCGCTATAGAAATACATGATGATCCTGGTGGGCCGACTGGAAGAGGGGTACGACGGAGGCAAAGGGCGGTTCAGAACCAACAAGTTGATTTGGAGACTGCGCTGAAAGGGCATCATCTTCCTGGAAAGGGCCTTCCAGAGCTTACGTTGCGGCGCAACCTTTTTATTCAGGGCAAAGATGATTGGCCAAAGGCACCTACCGGGGGCCTTACCATGGAAGTGATTGATGATCCCCTAGATGGGAGTGATGGGTCTGTTGAATTTACATATTCCCATAACACGGCATACCAAGCTGTCCAACAGACCTTCCTTGCATTTGTTGAAATGGGAGATCCTCAAAACCTCATCGGGCTTTTGGTTCGAAATCGTAAGTCACGTCCTCATTCTGAGGACTTTAATACTAATATGTACCAGCATACCACATATCCCTCCTCCTTCAGGTCAGCAAAATTGCCAAAGATCAAGGCGACCATGCGTTATCCTCAGACTTGATCGAACGAGCTCTATTTACATTTGGTCGTGCGTCGTTAACCCAATTCAACAACAAAATAACGAAAGGCTATTCCCGCCTAGACTTCCTGAGACCCGAAAACAGAGAACTCTGGCTCGCTGGATACCAGTACATCAAAAGTCTAATCATGAAAGGCACCTACCGAACAGCCCTCGAATGGGCAAAACTGCTCAGCAGTCTGGACCCCGAAGACGACCCCTATTGCATGCGCTTCATGATCCACCACCTCGCACTCCGAGCCCATGAATTCACCTGGCTCCTAGACCTCTTCGAATGCCAGCTTTTTCCCCAATGGGAGGGAATGGACGAGAACGGCGATCCTCCCCAACATCCTGCAATCCTGCACTTCATGCCCTCCCTAGCCTTCGCAGCCATGCGGTTGCGAGACGGTGTTAAGAGCAGGAAACTCCTTACGGAATCCATGCAAAAAGTCCCCTGGCTTTTCGTCCGCCTCTTCAAGGAGCTGAACCTCGACGCTCCATCCTCAATCTGGGGCATCGAGCCACGCACCGATGCTGAGACGCTCTTCACAGAAATGTACGTTTTGCAGACCAAAGATCTGTGGAATGCGCCCGAAGCTGTATCCCTTCTGATGGAAGTCGCGCACACGATTCCGAAAGTTAACATCGAGACGATTATGAAGGTCAATAACTCAGAAATGACTCTTGATGTAGTTCGTTTCGTATACCTAGAAAACGTACCCGCGTTGATGGCGCTAGTGCCGTCTAGCTTACTGCATAAGAGCAATAACTCGGACTCCGATCCTATACCACCGGAACAGAGTATATATTCCTACGAAGCACAACGCAAAGCATTGGAGATCCCGACGTTTCCTCCGGGAATTGGGCATGATTTCATGGACCCTCTTGAAGCCATCGCGCGGCTTCTGCCAAATCTCAGAGGCGCTGCCGCAGATGGGGATGTTGATCGTGAGGGCTTGAGACGAGGCTTACAGGAGGCTATGATCAATGAGGGCCCGCAAGAATCAGATGAAGAGGGGTGGGATAGGAATGGAGAGGTGGCCACGGAGGCGTTCGAGAGACCAATACCGATTGGGCTGGCTAGGAGGTTGATGAATATGTTTTGGCCGGGTGGCGGTGGGAATGGTGAGTGGTCTGATAGCGAGGAGGCTGAAGAGGATGTTGATACGGAGACTGATGAGGATATGCCTGGATTGTTGGGGGCTGAGGAGAGTGAAGATGAGATGCCTGATTTGGCGGCGCCGGATACGTAGTACCTATCCTTGCCGTGAAATAAAGAAGAATTCATCCATTCGTTATTTCCCTCTTGCTCTTACCTGTGTGCCAATAATATTTTAATATTAGTGGTCTTTGATTGAGAAAAAGGATCCTACACCTAGGTAGTATTGCCAAGAGAAATGTCTTAGTATAGGAAAATTGCCAAGACTTTTTTAGTCTTAGCAAAAGGAGGCTAGGGATTAGCAAGAGGTTTTTGCTCACTTTTACGTGCCTCTAATTAGTTAGCTAGGTTTATCACATATGTATATATAATATCTAACTTCTTACTCTTAAATAACTACCTAAATGCTAGAAAGCTTAATAGTATTATATGATAGATATTTAAAGCTTTACTAGCGCATTATAATACTATAAAAATTATTTCTATAAGTCTATTATTTGCTATAATATAGGCAGTCTAAGTATTTATAGGATTTAGGTAGAGTAGCCTATATATACTTTAGTAGTATTAGCATTTAAAGCTTAAGAGAATTATAGCTTCCTAGGCTTATAGTCGATAAATAAGTACTAGAAAGCTAGCAATTCTAGTATTATATATACTATAGATTTAAAGCTATTTAAGCGCATTTAAATGCTACTAGCCTTAGCTTTATAGTTCTAGTATTTGCTATAATATAAGTAGTCTAAGTATTTATATGATTTAGATAAAGTAGCCTATATAGATAGAGCCGTACTAGTACTCCTCGCTTAAGGAAGTCTTAGATTCCTAGCCTTAAAGTCTATAAATAAGTACTAGAAAGCTAGAAGCCTTAATATTATATATACTATAGATTTAAAGCTATTTAAGCGTATTTAAATACTACTAGCCTTAGCTTTATAGTTCTAGTATTTGCTATAATATAAATAGTCTAAGTATTTATAAGATTTAGGTAGAATAGCCTATATAGGTAGAGATATACTAGTACTTCTTACTTATAAAAGTCTTAGCTTCCTAGTCTTAAAGTTTATAAATAAGTACTAGAAAGCTAGAAGCTTTAATAGTTTATATACTATAGATTTAAAACTATTTAATCGTAATTAATACTACTAGCCTTAGCTTTATAGTTCTATTATTCGCTATAATATAGGTAGTCTAAGTATTTAAAGGATTTAGATAAAATAGCTTATATATAATTTAGTAGTATTAGTATTTAATACTTAAAGAAATCGTAGCTTTCTAGGCTTATAGTTGATAAATAAGTACTAGCAAGCTAGTAGCTCTAGGATTATATATACTATATATTTAAAGCTATTTAAGCATATTTAAATACTATTAAGCTTAATTTTATAGCTTTATTATTCGCTATAATATAGGCCGTCTAAGTGTTTATAGGATTTAAGTAGAATAGCTTATATATATAGAACTATATTAATATCTATTACTTAAAGAAATCGTAGCTTCCTAGCCTTAAAGTCGATATATAAGTACTAGAAGACTAGTAGTACTAGGATTATATATATTATAGATTTAAAGCTATTTAAATATATTTAAATACTATTAATCTTAGTTTAATAGCTTTAGTATTTACTATAATATAGATAGTTTAAGT